>CM014276.1:7400636-7445761 GCA_004135705.1 Alloteropsis semialata | reverse complement strand
CCTCGGGCCCAGCGGTGAAGACCATGGATCCGAAGAAGAACATGGCCCCCTCAGCGATGGAAATCTTCGTGGTCGCCGGCGTGATGACGGCGGAAGTGAATGCCATCGAGCTTGCAGATTGATCTCGTCGATCAACCCCTACCTGGCGCGCCAACTGTCGGATGTTTGGACCCGGCAGTCCACACAGGGTAGCCTACGTGGTTGATTTGTCGAGGGACAGATCGAGGATCAGAAGTCGATGGTAACACAAGACGCAAGGATTGAACAGGTTCAGGCCGTCGAGATGACGTAACACCCTACGTCCTGTGTTGGCGGCGATTGTATTGCTGTGTATGAAGTTCCTGAAGGATCTCCGTAGTTGGGTTCTGTCCTAGGGTTGTGTGATTGTGGGTTGTAGCGTAGATGTTGATGCTCTGGAGGGGGGTCTCAGGGCGCCTTATATAGTCCGGCTGCCTTGAGTTACAAGTCGGCCAGAGATCGTAACCTACCCGAATTACAAGGATTTGATCCTATAACGATTACAGATATCTTTCCTACAATTCCGGCTAGTTTATCCTGATCTCCGAGCTTCTTGCGGGATACGCCGTGTGCTTTCCTTGCTGCGCGCGTCGTCGCGCCCATTCGGTTCGCCCGACTGGTGGGCCCCCGACTGGTGGGCCAGCCAGTCCGACAAACCGATCCAGATGTACTCGGATTGGGCCGCCCCTTGCTGGTTGGGCCAATCCGCCTTCTGGGTACCCCTGGGGGTCTACCCCCGACAATATTTTTTACCATAGCCTCCTCGTATGATATAATGACATATTGACAAGTCTCATGTTTTTCAGACTTTGTTTGGATTTCATAGAATTTAAAAACTATTCTGCTAAACGTATGTGGTAAAGTCTCGTGAACACAATGTTCGAAAATTCCTTTCAACTCTTGGATAAGGCCTTACACACCCGATAATAACATGAATATCAATTTTTGACTCACTCTATCCTATTATTTCATGTACTTGCAGTTCAAATTTCACTTAAACGTCAAAAATTCTAGTAATGAAAAAAAATTGTTAAAAATACCAAACAGTCCGAGAAATATACGAAATTGTAACATGGATTAGCAAGCACTTTATGTTGAGGGGAGAAAAAGTTTGGCTTTGGAAGAGGTAAAATGACCTAAGCTTTGCCGTGTGCCCATTGTTGGCACACGGCAAAGAAACACATTTGCCGTGTGTTTAAGGGATGGCGCACGGCAAATTTTAACTTTGCCGTGAGCCAGGATAAGGCACACGGCAAAGCCCATGAGGCAAACGGCAAAAATAACGGTCGTCGCTGGCCCTAACGGTCGCCGGCCGGCCGGAGCGCGTGCGGTGCACGTGCCTGGCCTTTGCCGTGTGCTGCCGTGCAGGCTCACGGCAAAGAGCCATGGTTGCCGTGTGTCCCCTGTTTGCCGTGAGCTCCGAGCTCTTGCACACGGCAAAGGCCGCGTGTGCCCGCGTTTCAACCCACGGCAAAGCTGCTGGCACACGGCAACGGTGCCGTTTCCGGTAGTGGGGGGGAGGGGGAGGGGGCGAGAGGGGCGGCCGCCCTGGGCCCCCGATTCGTCGGGGCCCCCTTCATGTACCTAGTACATTAGGTATATACGATAAAAAAAAACTGCACGACTAAGAACGAGAACGAGAACGAGGAGTCACATACACGTACGCAAAAACGCGATCTCCTCGAGGGGCCACCGGCAGTCCGCGACCGCGACTCGACCTGCGTATACTGCATGACGGCCGGTTTGACTACTCCTCGTCCCCTTCGACTTCCAAAATTCAATCTCGGCGGCGGCGGCGGTAGGCGAACAGCAGAACAGACTGGCAGTTCATCTCGGATTCTCGGAGAATCGGCGAAGGGCCCCTGCTGCCGACGCCCGGCGGCCGGCCTGCTGGTTGCCTTGCCGCGTTGGAGTTGCAGTCAGCGACGGGGCCTGCGACGCTGCGACCGTAGCACAGACAGCGACAGCGACGCTGCAGACCTGCGTGAGCCCTCACCCTCATCTCTGAATCGCAATTCCATATTTTCATGTATGTCTCCTATGAATCTATGATCGCATGTGACTTGTCACCAATTAATCTACTAAATACTGATGTTATCAATGTGACGTATTTTCAATTTTTAGCACAAGTAGATGGCAATCAGAAAGTAGACAAGAGGGATCAGGAGTTCATCCAATCAAAGTATACAATCTATTGTGCAGGAATCAGCAACTAGGGCCAGGTATATTATATTTATATTGGTCGGTATTGCTAGACATGTAGGTACTTATTTTTGCCCAAAATCATTGACATCCATGACTAATTGTATTTTCTTTATTTTTGAGCAGAAAGTAATATATCATGTCATCTAGAAATTATGATTCTGGATGTAAGAAAAGGAAGAAAAAGAAGCAATCTGATGAATTATGATTCTGGATGTAAGAAAAGGAAGAAAAAGAAGCAATCTGATGAATTTATAAAATCACAAAGAGGCTTTTGAAGTTAATTATTTTTTGGTTATGGTTGATATGGCAATTACTTCATTGAAAACTAGATTTGAAGAACTCCAATCATTCAAGAGTATATTTGGGTTTTTGATGAGTTCAGCGACCTTGAAGTCATTGGATAGTACTAAACTAAGAGACAGTTGCACCAAATTTGCAAACACCTTCTCTCATCATGGTTCATCCGATGTTGATTTGAATGATCTAATTTCAGAGCTAAGTGTTATGCGGCTGACTTTACCTGATAAATCAATGACTGCTATGGAGATTTTTGATTATGTAAGAGAAGTGGATTGTTATCCTAATATTTCTATAGCATATCGGATTTTATTCACTGTGCCAGTAACTGTCGCATCGGCTGAAAGGAGTTTTTCAAAATTGAAGTTATTGAAGAATTATTTGCGGTCCAAAATGTCTCAAGAAAGGTTAAATGGCTTGGCAATTTTATGCATTGAGAAGAAATTGTTGGATATGATTGATATTAATACTATCATCGATGACTTTGCTTCTAGAAATGCCAGAAGGAACTTTTCAGGTAATATTAGACACTGTTTTCATATGAATAAATTATTTACATGTATCTTCAGTGTTTAGTGCCAATATATTATTATTATTATTATTATTATTATTATTATTATTATTATTATTATTATTATTATTATTATTATTATTATTATTATTATTATAAGAAGGGCCCCCATTTTAAGTTTCGCCCCGGGCCCCTAAATTCTCAGGACCGCCGCTGCCTGTTGACCTAGTAAAAGAGGAAATCATTCGAGATTTTATATTGAAAAGGTTTTACTAGCGATTCGTGCTAAATGGCCACCTAAAGACGCCAACAAGCCAATATTTTTAGATCATGCTAAACCTTATTTGGCACCTAACGATGAAGTATTTTGTGCTGCTGCTAACCAAGATGGTTTCAATGTAAGACTTGTATGTCAACCAGGACATTCACCCATTTTTAGTGTCATGGATTTAGGTGTCTTTAACTCTATCCAAACACTTCAATACAAATCAGTGGAAGAACAAGTAGCCACTGTTCGCGAAGACTTTGAAGGTTATTTAGTGCACCATGCAAACAGAATTTTCTCAACTCTCCGTTGATGTTGAAGGTTATTCAGTACACCAGTTTCCAATGTGGATGCTACTATGGCACAAAAAAATTAATACTATAATGATTTGTGTAATTTATCAATACCTTTGTAACTTATGGTGTACTTTATGGATAAAGTGTGTAATTTATGATGCAACAAACAAAGGAATAAAGATTAAATAAATTATGGATCTTTGTGGTGGAATGAAATAGAATGACTGTAATTTATGACTTGAGTAACATCTGAGCAGTGCAAGATGTGTGAAATTTCTTGGACTTTCAGCATTCATACTGTATTCTTGGTTGATCTTGTTTGGCTGTCGCATGCAATTTCTTGGACTTTTGGCATTCATACTGTATTCTTGGCTATCACCAAAATCAGTGATCAAAATAAGTCAGTACAAGAATGAGTGCATGACTACTCATTGACAAAGAGCTACTCATATGATTCTTGGGGTACAGGCTCAGGATCAACCCACTTGGCTCACCCAGGAGAAGTGTCGCGAGGCCACATTTTTAAGAATTTTGTAAAGTGTTGCACATTTCAGATTATAAAGCTTTTGGAGACTCAACAACTTTCCCCAAGACCTGAAGATGTTCCAATATCATGGTGAATGGGAGTTTCAGCAGAGAGCCTCCATTATAATCTGAAAAATTCACCTATCTGTACACTGGTCAGAGATTTAGACTAATTTATGATGCTTCTATGGCATAGACAAACGAATAAAGATTGAATAATTTATTGTTCGAATATCAGTTTCATTCTTGCATTTATGGTTCAATTTCAGTTGTAGTATTCCAAAAGTTCAGGGGCTTGCCAGTTCTGGTTTGCTTCAACTAGTACCATAAGTGCTTGAATTTGGTCATGTTACAATTGCCAGTTTTCAGTATTTAATCCCTCATGCCAAAACCATGTCCTGCAACCTTTAGCTCTCCTATATGATTCAGATATTTAGTGGAGTTCTTGGAAATGTTGATGAGTGAACCTATAGAGGAAAAAAGAGAAGAAACACCAGTGTTGTCAACAATCAACCTATAAAGTTTCTCAACATTTTCAAGGCAGCATCTGCATTCCTACAGCACAAGACTAGTCAACCTTGTGCAGAAAGATTGTTGCACTAAGCAACATTGTTTAGAAGCCTAAGCTGAGCATTGAAGAGCAGAAACAGTACTTGCAGTTTCCTCCACATTTTCTCATCCGGGCTTGGGACCGGCAAAGGCAGTGTTAAACTACAAGCAAGCAATATCTGAATTATCTTTTCCTTTGACCTTCAGTTTGATGCTGTAATCACCTGATACACACCTTGAATATTTGACAATGTTGAGAGCATGGATGCGTAGGGGATCGAGCACAATGGAAGTACTCCACAATGGATTGAGTAGAATATTTCAGATCTAATTTCCTGGAAGACATGCAGCAGAATCAGCCCTGTTGTTAAGCTCAGCAAAGCATGGATCCACAAAGTTTCAATAAACAAACAAAAGCAGCTAGAGCAACAGGCAGCAACAGTAGGGGGAGAAGTGTCGGCTCGACACGACGGCAGATCAATGATGGCAAAAGTCCAGACCGGACCAAATGTATCATGAGTACAACCAGAGGCCATTTACAGGTCAAAAGATTTCAAAACAAAAATTGCAGATAAGTTCACCATCAGGGAACATGCCTTAAGAGAGAGAGCTACTATCAGGTTCAAGGTGATGCATTTCACAAGAGCAATTATCCATGGCTAAAACAAACAAACTAAATCCAGAGAACTGTGAATACGAAGAAACAGCTCTGAGAAATTGTTATCTCATCATCTGATTTGTGAATGACTCAATTGGTTCACAACTTCACATCCAGATGCAACTGATTGAAGTTTGGTGATAACTCTACCTGCTCAACAGGACGAAGGTCATCATATTAGCAAGAATAGAGCAACTGCATCCATGACATAGCAAAGATAGGGAATAGATCGACAAGAGTGTACCGCACCTGTGTGTGGAGGGGATGGGCAATGCCTAGGCCCTCATCACCAGCCAGCTGCTTGTCCTCCTCCTCCTCCTCCTCCACCTCCTCTGACAAGCCATTGCCACTGCCGGCAGCACCGATCATGGGGCGGTGCGAGGATGCATGATGGGGTCTGGCTGCAAGGCGGCGATGGCACCTCCTGTGAGGGAGAAGCGGCCGAGCACGGGTGGCGGGGATGGCGGTGGTGCGCTGGGAGATAGGGTCATGAGGACGATGACAGCATGCGGGCGGCACCGACGGAAGCCAAGGTGAGCGTCAAAGGGAGGGGCAAAAAAGAGAAGACACATCAGTGTTGAATAGGAGCAACAAATATTTTGAGTCTTTCTGTTTTGGCCCTGTTTGGCAGAGCTCTAGCTCCCAGCTCTACACAGAAGCTGGTGTTTATTTAATAAAATAAAATATCTTAAACTACTAATTTAAATATAAAAGAAGAACAAAGTGACTCAACGAAAGACCCTTGATCAGTCCACAGCTCTAGCTTTACAGATTTCTAGAGCTAGGAATGAGCAGCTCTAGCTCTACAAATTTATAGAGCTGTACCAAACAGGGCCTTTGAACTGGCGGCGACAAATAAAATGATTCGGAGGGAGTACTACCTAATGCTACTTGAGCTGGACCCGCCCCTGGTAGTAGATAAAGCATGTCGACTGGCCTTATTCATTTCTTTAAAAAAATTACTACCTCTGTATCGAAATATTTATCATCGTTGACTTTTTATCACGACTTTGACCATTTGTTTTATTCAAAATATTTTATGTATATCATTTATTTTCTTTGTGATTCGTTTTATTGTTGTATGTATTTTAAGTGTCACTTCTTTTTTTGCGTGTTTGCATAAATTTTTTGAATAAGACGAAAGATCAAACGTTTTATAAAAAGTCAACAACGACAAATAGTTTGATACGGAGGGAGTACTTGCCTTATCCTCGGACGCGAAGCCAGAATTTGTATTGCGAACGCACAGTAGGAGACAATATCCTAGTTCGTTGCCTATGGCTTCGCCGTACCCATCCTTGAGACAAATCTGGCCTACATCGTGGACGAATTCCTAATTAATCTAGCGTTATTGGCCAATCTTTGTGGGCATCGCCAAATTAATTCGGGCATGGGTAATAAAGGCTTTGAAGTTTTCTCTACGATACAAACTGCAGTGGTGCATGATCATCCGGTGCCGTGACCGTGAGATCACATCTAGTCGGGCAGAGTAGGCACTATGATGTTGCGCACAGTGGCGGAGGAATGATAGTAAGTTAGTAACTTAGGGGGGCTTTCCTTCCTCCTTTTCTTCCTCTCCCTCCTTTTCTTCCTCTTCCTCTCTCTTTTTCTTCCTCTTCTCCTTGATCTATGTCCAAAAATTGCAGGGGGGCACATGGGCTGCAGGCTTGAGGAGGGGGAGGGGGGTGGAGCCCCTCTTAGGGCTTGTTTGGAAACTAGTGTATTGGAGGGTAATGGGAGGTATTAAGGAGAAATTAGTTCATTTTTTCTCAATCCCCTTCATTCCACTCCAATACACCTCTATCCAAACAAGGTCTTAGCTCTGCCCCTTGTTGCGCAGATTCGGACCAGTGGTGCTGGGTAGAACCAGAACAATGATGCCGCAGTGACGAGCGATGGGGGAGATCAGCATGTGATCTCTTGAGACCATGTTTGGGATAGAGATGGATTAGAGGGGCATAATGAGATTAAAAAGCGGAACTAAAAGTAGTTTAGTTGGTTATGTTTCTTGTGGTGAAATCTGTTCACTCGGGTTTGAGTCTCTAACTCGGCACTGATGTCATATTTTTTGATTTATTCCAGATTTAACCGGCGCTATTCTTTCAGTGGTAGGTGACGTGTCCGTCGATAGCTCAAGCCGCCATGTATTCCAGGATTTATTCCAGGATTTAATACAAGCATAGCTCAAGCCGCCATGTATGCACATCTCTTTTGTAGATGATCAGAACTCGTAGATGACGCCCTTGTTCTTCTCCCTGCCGGCAGCCTCGTCGTGCTCCTTGCGCCCCTTGTCGATATTGTCCGGGCCGATCAGTGTCTCCACCTTGTCGTACTTCCTCCCGGTCAGCGCTATATACTTCTTATTCTGAATAATATAATGCACATCATCCCTAATAAGCTGAGCTAGCTAGTAAGCATCACAACAATTCGAAATACTTCACAACTATTAATATTTCCTCTTGACGCCGTTGATTTTTTCTAAGATGCTTGATATTTCGTCTTACTTCAAATTTTTTTTATGCAAATTTGCAAAAATATATGTCACACTTAAAGTACTTGCAAATCGAAAAAATAAACAATTTAAACATAATATTTTAAATAAAACAAATGGTCAAATTTATGATAGAAATCAATAAAGATAAATATTTTTTGGTAAGTAATAAGGATAAATATTTTGATAGGAAGGTAGTATTTGCTTGTACACGGTCGCTGATATGCGCGTACCAGAAAGGCCCCTGCAGTGGACTGGGCGTCTTGGTCGATGTACTCCACCAGGTCAATCTCCGTCCTCCCGCCGACGTGCTCCTCCCTGTGGCTCTGGTGGCCGTGGCTGTGGATGTGTTGCTTCTCCTCCTTCCCGTGCCCCTCCTTGCTGGTGTCCGCCGCCTCCATGCCTGCCAGGTTATCCTTCTCGTCGCCCCTCTTGTTCCTGCCAGAGTAGGCCTCCATGGCGCTAAGTACTTTGTTGGTGTGGGAGAAGCTACTAGCAAGACTGGGGTTTTATATAGGCGCATGCACGCAGGAGTATGTAGACTGAAATCTGCCACGCTGATATAATACTCTACTAATAGTGGTGCTGATACAGCCACGAACACTGATACACCAACTGATATAGACTGGGATATTTATTCATTTACTAAAAAATAATATTCTGGTACGATCGTGTAGCCTAGTCTGCGAGATGTGTGTTCTTTGCCAAAAGATTTTAGTAGTGTTTTTTATTGATCAATTTCTTTCTCAAGTGGCTAGCACCAGTTTTACTAGTATAATTTCTATTTTATTTTCCAACGGTTTTATGGAAAGTCATTAAGTTTTCTAAAAGATGTATGCAAAAAGAAAAAGAAACTGTGAGGGAAAGCCGTGCCAATACTGTTGTATACCTCCAACATACAGATATCTGCTAGACACTACTAATTAGTTATTCTCTGTGAATTTAGCTACTGTTAGTATATATATAGGATGAAAACCTAAAACCAGATCATCATCAATAGCATGTTGGTTTCTGTCTCTGTAGATGGTGACGTTGCAACCGCTCTAGATATTTTGATTTCTTACGCCTAGACGGTAACGTTGATTCTGTTTTCATTGGGTACGCTCCATATGTGATGAAGCATTTTTCATTTTTCAAAATTTTAAGTAAAATCTATTTTAACCCCTCACTTTATCGCCCAGTCTAAGAAACACCCCTCAAATCAAAGGCCACAAATGAAACACACCGCAATTATCAAAAGCAGACAAAATATCTTCTTGACCACGTCAAGTGGTTTCATAGCTGGTTTTGCTGATGTGGCAATAGGGCCCACATGTCCGAATCCATGTCACCAAGATTTTTAACGTCATGTGTTTGGGCCCTCTTGTCAGTGTTGGCGGCCCTTAATGATAAAATCTTATCGCCAACATAGATACAAAAGAATGATAAAACAAATAGACATAGGGTTATTTACTAATGAATTCCATGAGTTTTGGTGCATATGTGCTTGCAGGAATAAATTGGCAAAAGAAGGACCAAAGTGGGCCCAGGGCCAGGTCGCCCGACCCCACCAGGTCGGCCAACCTGGCCCAGGCCCAAATGAGTCCACCGTTCCCCATACAGAAGAAGCACACCTGGAGATCATCTTAACCGTTGAATCAACATCGGTTTGCACCAAAGGCATGAGATGAACCACCCATGGCTTGAAGGGCCCACACCTGAAACCAAATGCACTCATGCCAAGCGTACCCACCTGGAACCGACCTCAGGGCCCACATGCCAGCCACCTAGAGGAAGATGGGCCTGAGAGGCGGTAACTCCAGGTCGGCCGACCTGGGTGCGCGCCCAAACTAGTCATCCCTCGACACGTGTCTGCAAACCGCCTCCAGGAGAAGATCTGTGCCATGCACGACCTAGGACGGTGGATCCTAGGGTTGACCGACCCCCCTAGGTCGGCCGATCTGGGCCCACCTCCAAACCGTCTCAACCTCCTCGTACCGACTCACAATCGCCTCTCCAAGCTATAAATAGATGAACTCGGGGCAGGGCTAATCATCATCGAGCTGAAGTGAAGATCAAAGGCGAAGCCCTCCTCATATCTAGAGTAGAAATAGGGAGAGAGTGAGGGAGAGTCTGGAGGAGTCCCGGCGTGTCGGCGACCCTCCACCTGTACCTCGACGGATGCAAGCTACTTAGTAAGTATCTGTGATTCAACTAGTATTTAAGTCTGAGTTATAGAAAGCTGAGTTCTCTATTGTGCTTGTGGGTTCGTTGCTTTATTCATAAAATATTCTAATCTCTGATCAAGGTTAGGATAGCTGATATTATCTCACTCATAGTGCTTAGGTGTATATCTGCCCTCGTTTGCCTCGTAGCCCCACGGATTAGTAGAGGTAGGCAGCAGGTGGTGAAAACCCTGTCTGTCCTTTATAATCCTCCACGTACGGGTACGGCGTAGAGCTGTTTGCCGGCATTTTTCTAGAGGTCTAGGATACCCCGATGCCCAAAGCAAGCATAGGAGAACTCCCTTCTCTATATTCACATCCTTAGTGCTAAGTTATCCTCTCTACCCAGCCTTTATATAAACTCGATCGATCCGGTCAGCTTTAGTGATTAGATAGTGCCTTTACGTTCCCCGTGGATTCGATACCTGGTTTACTCACGGGTGAAAGCTACTTCGACAGTCGTGCGCTTGCGGATTTTCTGTTTGCCACCGCTGGTGTCAACAAGCTTTCTGGCGTCGTTGCCAGGGAATGGTAGCTCGGTTGCCCGTTTATTTTTTATTTTATTTATTTCTTTTGTTTTTGTTTTCAACTATGGATTCCACCCAAATTTATGAGTTCTCTGCTCCAAAGGGCGAACTGTTGGAGCTGCACCCCTCATCAAATCTTATTTTAACAGATAGCTATAAACTTTGCCCTACCTTCATAGCTATGGTCCAGGACAAATCCTTCTCTGGAAGTGATGGTGAAAGCCCATACCGTCACTTGCACGAATTCAAGTTGCTCTGTTCATGTCTGGTTATATCAGGCATGACTCAGGCAACAATTAGATGGAAGCTCTTCCCGTTCTCTCTCAAAGAGAGAGCGAGGAAGTGGTATGACCATACCATTGGGCTAACGAACGGTGAATGGGAAAAGTTACGGGACAAGTTTTGTCTTAAATACTTCCCCGTTCACCGATCTGTGCACTTCAGAAGGAGATCATTAACTTCCAACAAAGAGAGAAAGAAACGATCGCGAAAGCATGGACCGGTTCCAGGACTCATGTCTAACCGGAACGGATCTAGGCTTCCCAGACTACAGGCTCATGCAGCACTTTCGGTCTGGGTTGAATAGTAAAGATGCCTGGTACATGGACATAGCAGCCGGAGGATCATTCCTACATATAACCCCGGCTAGAGCAAAAGAAGTCTTGGTAGCTATCTGGGAAAACTCTCTTGCTGACGTGGATGAAACTGAGCAAGAAGATCCCCAAGTAGAAACCATAGACTTGCCTAGTCCAGCTCATGAGACCCCATCCGTTGAGGAAGAGAAAACTCAACCTCTCGGATTAGCTTTTGATTTCGAGGAAGACTTCTTTGAATACTTTGGGAATACCTCGAACTACACAATACAAAAAAATCCTATGGTAGAGAGCCCCTCCATTCAATTGGAGACAGAATTTCTGAACGAAACCGTGAGGAAGCTCAGTTCCATCCTAAACACAGAATGGTCAAATGAGGCTGAGTTTTCTTCCGTAGTCATTCGGATTGACTCACCTTCACAGACCATTCGAGGTTTCGTAAGCAAGGTGGCCGTAGAAATCCTCCATAACCCGACCGTTGGGGCTAATATCATGTCCAGTTCCTTCGCGCATATCTTAGGACGCCGTAGGAAGCTGGCCCCAACATCAAAACTCATTAGAACACCCTCGGGCCGTATTCTTGAGAGTCTCGATTTGGTACGAGACTTTCTCCTCAAGCACAACGAGATTCAGATGGCTCTGGACTTTTACGTCTTTGAGACATCAGATTTCGATCTAATGATAGTACATCCTATCGAGGGCCTCCTACAAGATGTAACCTCGGAAGGAAATCTCGTAGCCAAAGTAGGAAGAAATCTCCTCACCATGCCTTTAGCTAGGGTCAAGAATTCTATAGTCGAACCTTTGGTAGAGCCTGACCCAGTTGAGGTGGTGAAGTCCCTTCAACCAAGTGACCCATTTGAGTCATTCCTCGAAGAACATGTCCACGACTTTATTGAGGAAGAGGATGACGCATCAGAGCCACTTGAAAATGAGGAGCCAACTAAGTCACATATAGAGCTAAAACCCTTGCCCGCTGGCCTTCGCTATGTCTTTCTAAATGAGGATAGGGATACCTCTGTTATCATTAGTGACAAGCTATCGTAGGACGAGAGTGATAGACTCGTTAAGGTGCTTGAGAAACACCGCTCGGCGTTCGGGTACTCCCTCAAAGACTTGAAGGGAGTAAGTCCCGCGCTCTGTACCCATCGCATTCTCGCGCTCTGTACACCATCTAGGGAGCCTCAGCATAGGCTAAACAATGCGATGAGCGAAGTCATGAAGAAAGAAGTCTTAAAACTTCTGCACGTCGGGATCATTTATCCCGTCCCTCATAGTGAATGGGTTAGCCCTGTACAAGCGGTACCCAAGAAAGGAGGCATGACTGTCGTAAGTAACGAGAAAAATGAGCTAATTCCTCAGCGTAACATTACTGGGTGGCGGATGTGCATTGACTATCACCGACTCAACAAGGCGACGAAGAAGGACCACTTCCGCTCCCCTTCATTGATGAGATGTTGGAGAGACTCGCGAACCACTCCTTTTTCTGTTTGCTTGATGTGTATTCCGGCTTACATCAAATTCCCATCCACCCTGACGATCAGGAGAAGACCACCTTCACATGCCCTTACGGAACGTATGCATACTGTAGAATGTCATTTGGTTTATGCAATGCTCCAGCATCGTTCCAAAGGTGCATGATGTCTATCTTCTCAGACATGATAGAAGAAATCATGGAAGTTTTCATGGACGATTTTTCAGTCTATGGAAAAACCTTTGATCACTGTCTGTAGAACATAGATAGGGTGCTACAAAGATGCCAAAACAAGGACCTGGTGCTAAACTGGGAAAAGTGCCATTTCATGGTCTAAGAGGGTATAGTGTTAGGACATCAAGTGTCCGAAAGAGAGATAGAGGTGGATAGAGCAAAAATTGAAGTCATAGAAAGGCTTCCACCTCCTACCAATATCAAGGGGATCCGTAGCATTCTAGGACATGCGGGGTTTTACCGGCGTTTCATTAAAGACTTTTCTCAGATAGCCAGGCCCCTCACTAGCCTACTAGCTAAGGATGTACCTTTGACTTTGATGATGAGTGTTTACATGCTTTTACAATCCTAAAGAATGCTCTCATCTCAGCGCCAGTCATTCAACCCCCTGACTGGACGCTACCTTTCGAGATAATGTGTGATGCTAGTGATTATGCTGTTGGTGCTGTCCTTGGACAAACCAAAAATAAGAACCATCATGCTATCTCGTATGCTAGCAAAACCTTGACAGGAGCACAATTAAACTATGCTACCACTGAAAAAGAACTCCTGGCTGTGGTCTTTGCTATAGACAAGTTTAGATCTTACTTGGTAGGAGCTAAGGTGATTGTTTACACCGATCATACTGCCTTAAAGTATCTGCTTACCAAGAAAGATGCTAAGCCACGTCTTATCCGCTGGATTCTCTTACTCCAAGAATTTGACTTGAAAATTAAAGATAAAAAGGGGGCAGAGAATTCAGTAGCAGATCATTTGTCGCGTATGCAGTTCACTGACATGTAGGACCTACCAATAAATGACTTCCTACGCGACGACACCCTACTCAAGGTGACAGCCTTCGACCCCTGGTATGCAAATATTGTGAATTTCATAGTTGCAGGATATGTACCGCCAGGGGAGAACAAAAGAAGGCTGATCTACGAAAGTAGACTCCATTTATGGGATGAACCATACCTGTACAGGGTATGTTCAGATGGCATGCTCAAGCGATGTGTACCAACAAATGAAGCAAGAAAGATCATCAAGCAATGCCATGCAGCCCCATATGGAGGCCACTATGGGGCATTTAGAACAAGGTCCAAGATCTGGCAGAGTGGATTCTACTGGCCCACAATGTATGAGGATACAAAAGAATTCATTCGACGATGCCAGCAGTGCCAGAAGCACGGAGGGAGCACATCAAGAGATGCTATGCCACTCATAGACAACTTGCAAGTTGAGCTGTTTGATGTGTGGGGCATTGATTTCATGGTACCCTTTGTCAAATCTTATGACAGTGAGTACATCCTGGTGTCAGATGTTTGGACCCGGCAGTCCACACAGGGTAGCCTACGTGGTTGATTTGTTGAGGGACAGATCGAGGATCAGAAGTCGATGGTAACACAAGACGCAAGGATTGAACAGGTTCGGGCCGTCGAGATGACGTAATACCCTACGTCCTGTGTTGGGGCGATTGTATTGCTGTGTATGAAGTTCCTGAAGGATCTCCGTAGTTGGGTTCTGTCCTAGGGTATGATTGCTCGTAATGTCGTATGTTTCGTGTTTTGGAGGGGGGTCTCAAGGCGCCTTATATAGTCCGGCTGCCTTGAGTTACAAGTCGGCTAGAGATCGTAACCTACCCGAAATACAAGGATGCGATCCTATAACGATTACAGATATCTTTCCCTATAATTCCGGCTAGTTTATCTTGATCTCCGAGCTTCTTGCGGGATACGCCGTCTTCTTCCTTGCCGCGCGCGCCGTCGCGCCCATCCGGTTCGCCCGACTGGTGGGCCTCCCGACTGGTGGGCCACCCAGTCTGACAAACCGATTCAGTTGCACTCGGATTGGGCCGCCCCTTGCTGGTTGGGCCAATCCGCCTTCTGGGTACCTCTGGGGGTCTACCCCCGACAAGCCCCCGAGTAGTACGTGGTTGAGAGACAAGTCGGCGAGGTCGTGCTGTCCGATGAGCGTCGAGCCTGCTGCAGTTGGAAGCGAAACCGCGTGATACTGGAGAGAAAAGAGCCGTCTGCAACGGATGCGCCGCGAGGTGCGTCCGTTGGCCGTAGCCCCCGAGCCTTGAAGCGATTCCGAAGGAATCGGTCCAAGGGTTAGTAGCCTTCTTCTGAGGTCGTCAGACAATCAACGGATGCGCCGCGAGGTGCGTCCGTTGGCCGTAGCCCCCGAGCCTTGAAGCGATTCCGTAGGAATCGGTCCAAGGGTTAGTCAAGGAGCATCTGACTGAATCATCCGGCGTTAATTTCGGCGTCCAGTCCCCGAGCGTGAGGGCTGGCGGAGTCCTGCGAGACACGCCGAGTAGTCGTCCCGGCGCCAGCCCCGGAGCGTGAGGGCTGAGCACGCCGAGTGGTCGTCCCGGCGCCAGCCCCCGAGCGTGAGGGCTGAGCACGCCGAGTGGTCGTCCCGGCGCCAGCCCCCGAGCGTGAGGGCTGAGCACGCCGAGTAGTCGTCCCGGCGCCAGCCCCCGAGCGTGAGGGCTGAGCACGCCGAGTAGTCGTCCCGGCGCCAGCCCCCGAGCGTGAGGGCTGAGCACGCCGAGTAGTCGTCCCGGCGCCAGCCCCCGAGCGTGAGGGCTGAGCACGCCGAGTAGTCGTCCCGGCGCCAGCCCCCGAGCGTGAGGGCTGAGCACGCCGAGTGTCGTCCCGGCGCCAGCCCCCGAGCGTGAGGGCTGAGCACGCCGAGTGGTCGTCCCGGCGCCCAGCCCCCGAGCGTGAGGGCCGAGTCGAGCCGTCCGAGGCACGCCGAGTGGTCGCCCGGCGCCCAGCCCCCGAGCGTGAGGGCCGAGTCGAGCCGTCCGAGGCACGCCGAGTAGTCTTCGTCTTCCTCGTCATGCGGTAGCACCAGCCCAGTACTCAAAAGCACTCAGCTAGCGACCGTTGTGGAGTGTAGCGCCAGCCCGAGTGCTGCAAAGCACTCGGCTAGCGACCGTCGTGGAGCGTAGTACCAGCCCGAGTACTGACTGACTCGAGTACTCAGCTGGCGGCGATGCTGGAGTGGTCCAGCCCCCGAGCGTAACAGGCAAGCTCGGGATCCAAACCTGTGCCCTGCAATGAAGATATGAAGGATAGTAGTATATGGTGTAGCAAATACTAATTCTGGAGAAAAACATTCGCGTTGTATGTAATAGAATTTCTACTTCCAACTCTTTAAGTCTATTAATTTCCTCGGGTAGTTATCCTGTTACGTTTATGCACCTGATCCCCGATAGCCGTAGTCCATAGCGCAGGGAGCTGGGCCGCATGCACGCGTAGGAGCGTAGGCGTACGGAAGAGTCGAGGCTTCACGGATTAAGGCGTGTGCTTCCCAAGTACTTTAGCGACTTGTACAAGAGTGGAAAAAGAAATAAACGATGGAGAAAAATGCAATATGCGTCCGTTGGGTGTAGCCCGACTGCTCGTGTAGCGCTCGGGCTGTATAAGCAGTCGGGAACAAACCAAGGGTAGTCGGCGATGATTATGGAGAAATATGGCGAAGTATGGAGATATGCGGTGACCGAGAAATATCGTAAAAAGTATTTAAATATGACTTAGCTTGATTTGTGACTCGAGAATCGGCATATCCTTGCTTGTAGTTGCGGCCGAGTAGGCGTCGATCATACGGGGTCGGCCTCCACTGTTTGCGGAGTTCAAGTAGTCGACGCTGTCGCGATCATGTTGGCGTTACGGACGATCGTGAGTATAGGTGCATGCACTCGCGTGCCATCGTTTCTCCACGTTCCATATTGTATTTGTGGGCGCAGAGCCCGAGAGCCTAGGGCCTTCCTTCTTGATGTTGACGAGTCCACCGTGTATAGTATAATCCTCCAGATATAAGTAGACATATATGAGTAAAGAAAATAATTCATATATGAATAACAAAAGTAATTGTTGCTTCTCTCCAGAAAAGGAAAGAGACCAATTAAAGTAAGCGGTAAAGGAAAACAACGAGGCTTCCCTATTGGAGATTAGATCCGATCTAATTAATCACGATTGGTACATAAATAAGTCAAATAAACAAAACGTTCTTCCCTGTGCCAGACGACGAGAAGCATCCAGCCGCCGCATGCCCTTTGCGTGACGCTCAGTGGCCGGAGCCCACATGCATCAGTTGCCGCGCGCCGGGTGAATCTTCATCGGGTGGGAAGGGTGGTTGTGCGACACGACTCGTCGTTGGCCGTGGACGACGACAGACGCCGCATGATGCTCATCGGAGGAGATGCCGGATGAAAGAACTGCCATCGAGCTTGCAGATTGATCTCGTCGATCAGCCCCTACCTGGCGCGCCAACTGTCGGATGTTTGGACCCGGCAGTCCACACAGGGTAGCCTACGTGGTTGATTTGTTGAGGGACAGATCGAGGATCAGAAGTCGATGGTAACACAAGACGCAAGGATTGAACAGGTCGGGCCGTCGAGATGACGTAACACCCTACGTCCTGTGTTGGCGGCGATTGTATTGCTGTGTATGAAGTTCCTGAAGGATCTCCGTAGTTGGGTTCTGTCCTAGGTTGAGATTGCTCGTAATGTCGTGTTCTGGAGGGGGGTCTCAAGGCGCCTTATATAGTCCGGCTGCCTTGAGTTACAAGTCGGCTAGAGATCGTAACCTACCCGAAATACAAGGATACGATCCTATAACGATTACAGATATCTTTCCCTATAATTCCGGCTAGTTTATCTTGATCTCCGAGCTTCTTGCGGGATACGCCGTCTTCTTTCCTTGCGCGCGCGCCGTCGCGCCCATCCGGTTCGCCCGACTGGTGGGCCTCCCGACTGGTGGGCCACCCAGTCTGACAAACCGATCCAGTTGCACTCGGATTGGGCCGCCCCTTGCTGGTTGGGCCAATCCGCCTTCTGGGTACCCCTAGGCGTCTACCCCCGACACCTGGTGGCAGTGGATTATGCCTCGAAGTGGGTTGAAGCAATACCATGTCGAGCCGCTAACTCTAAGCACGCACGAAAGATGTTCCATGAGATCATCTTTCCATATTTTGGAAATCCCAGGATGGTAATCAGTGATGGAGGGTCACATTTCATCGACAAGACCTTCCGGAAGTTTCTGGCAGAACTGGGGCAAGGCACAATATAGCTACACCATACCAACCCCAGACAAGCGGCCAAACAGAAACGTCAAACAAGCAGATCAAGAACATTCTGCAAAATACCGTGACAGAAATGGGAAAAGGATGGAAGAGCAAGCTACCAGATGTTCTATGGGCTTACCGAACGGCTTACAAAACACCAATCGGGATGTCCCCATATCAACTGGTCTATGGCAAGACTTGCCATTTACTGGTTGAGCTGGAGCATCGGGCACACTGGGCTATAAGAAAATAGAACATGGACCTTGCAGCAGCCCAGCAGATGAGGAGAATACAGCTATTAGAATTGGAAGAGTGGAGAGACAAAGCATACCATAGTGCCAGAATCTACAAGGAAAGAACCAAAAGATGGCAGGACAAAAGGATCAAGGTGGAGTTCCACCCCTAGAAAGCTTCAAAGCAAATGGGAAGGACCATTCCTTGTGGTGGAGACTTCATCGCACGGGGCCATCACACTCCAAGATGATGAAGGTAACCTCTTCAAAGTAAATGGTCAACGTTTAAAAGTTTTCCTTGAACCTGATAAAATAGAAGAGGAATTTGATGTGATCAATTTGGTCATGGATAATTCCCATCTATAATTACTCCTTACACTAATGTCCTTAGCCCCTAGAACACGTTTGCACACACAATGGGGTACGCTGGACTTGTCACGTAGTGCACAAAAAATTTAAAGGCGATCGGGCTTAGGGCCAGGTAGGCCGACCCCCACAGGTCGGTCGACGGCCTACCGAGCCCGATCAGCCCTATCTTTTGCACACGCTCCACTCCAATGTCTCTGAGGCCGTTCCGCGGTGGATGAGCGTTTCAACCTCTGATTGACCCGAGAAGAGGACTGTTCTTTCTTTAAAAATTCACCCATCCTCTTCTCCCTTCTCATCCGAGTTCTTCCTCGCCCATATTCTGAAACCTCCGAGCCAAACCTTCCAAATCCACAAGAATGGCCGGAAAGAGCCACCCTACCTCCCGATCAACCTTTGATCTTGAGGGAGAACCCACTCCGGCGAACCAATTAGTACCAATCAACCTGGAGTCAGCCATGGCCGTGGTGGTATCCCCACTGGCCAGCCTCCCGCCAGAGGAGGACGCGAGAGGCCGCACCAGGGGGTCGGCCGACCCCTTAGGTCGGGTGACCGGCCCTGGTGGCCCCTCGGCGCCCCGCTTGGCGGCACGATCCCACTCCCGAGAAGGTCCCTGAAGTGCGAGGCACGGGCATCAAGCCCATACAGAAGGCCAACAACGGGGCAGTTCACCCCAAAGAAGACGCCGGCAGCCACTCCCACCAAGGGGATGGACTCCCTACTCTTTAACCAGGGGAGAAGCTGAAGGAGGTCGTTAAAAACAAGTGGGAGGACGTCGTGGCGTATCATTATACGTCTGACATGTCCATCTACTCTCCCACTAGCACCCCGGAGCCACGATTCCGAGTCTTCGGGGAAAGAAAACCTAGAGGCGGCTATAGAAAGGGGCTATTCCCTCCCCTCACACCTGAGGAGAGGAAGGAGTTAGAGGATTCGGTGGAGTCCTCACCCGCCGGCAAGATCAAGAGGCACATCAAGCCTCCTCCAATTCGCAGGCCAGGGGGTCACTATGAAAGTGATGAACAAAAGGCCCCCATGGCTCCCTCCAATGTAGAGCTGCTAGAGTTGATCAATCAACTCGGTCGCGACTATGCCAAATTGGAGAAGAGGTTCGCTGAAGAGCGACTTGAGCGTTTGAACCTTCAAGACGACTTTGATATGTTGCGTAGATCAACAGTCGTCAAGCTCAAACGCTTTGCTAAAGCCGTAGGGAATGAAAACCTTTACAATGCACCTTAGGCACCCTGGCTTTAGAATAGGATATGCACATTACTTTTAATTCCTTCATTTATTTCATTCCTTTATTTGATTATTCTGTAATGTGCCTATGCTATGATGAATAAAATAAAATGTTTAGTGTATTAGGGTTGTGTTTTTTTTGTTTCCACTTGTTTTTTTGAATAAAGGTACAAGTGTGGGGGAGTTCCTCGCCAGAGGATTGACAGAAAACAGAATGATGCAACGCGAAACAGTATAGTACAGAATAAAACAGAGCAGCACACAAAACAACTAGACCAGAGGGGTTGCCCCCAGGTCGCCCGACCCCACCAGGTCGGCCGACCTAGCCAGAGTCCCTCTTGGCCTCCGTTTTTCCCTGCACACTGGTTTGATCCTCTTATACCCTGTTTCAGTTGAACCTAAAAAAAATGAATCCTGAATTCATAACTTAAATAAAATTAACCCTTCATATTTCTCCATCACATGGAAAATTATTAACTTACATATATTTTATTCCCTGTACCTTTTGGCTTGTGGAAATCCTCACATATTTAGGAACCATGTCATCTAAGTTATTGCATTTTGAGATATGGCCTTTTCATGAAAGGTGCTCTTACTCATTCAAGTACTTGGAATTTATGAAAAGTTTTAAAACTTTTTAACCTTGCTATGCTCCTCATGGGTTTGAGAGACAACCACCTACAATATAATCATAGTCAGGCATATCTTTTGAGCTTTGAGTTGTTTCAAGGTTTGTGACCCTTATTAGAGATACTTCATGTTTTTAAAGTCAAGATCACGTACACTCCACCATACAAAGCTAAACCCTTACACTGAGGGTAAAGCAAAACATGCCTTTATTTCATACTCATGAATAAATACTCCTAAAATGGCCTTCTTCCCAAAATCAAGGTGAAAAGAAGACATGGGCTATATGCATAAAAAGAGAAAGAGACTCCTGCTAAAAAAGCTGTTAGCGATCAAAATTGGCAAGGAATAGTTCTGCAGGGAAACCGGTGGAACCGGATATATAAACCGGTGGAACCGGTTTGGGTCACTGTGACGCGTATGACAAGACAAACCGGTGGAACCGGATCTGGAAACCGGTGGAACCGGTTTTCCCCGAATTGTAATAGGTTTGGACTCTTTTTGTAGATCCGACTTGTATTTGGACTTTCCTTGCGGGGCAAGACCTCCCCACCCTATAAATATAAAGGGTTGCGGCCGATTGAGTATCATCCAATCGATCAAACACAATTTATCTTTTATTTGTCTTTACTTTTTGCCTTTACTTTATGTTTCTCAAACCCTAGCTTCTCCAAACCCTAATTGCTGTTCTTCCTTCGTCTCCACGGCGATTGAGGGCGTTCTAGGTGGCCTGACCGATCCTAGAACAACCCAAGGTGCGCACACCCTGACGGGGTCCCTCCCGGGCGTGCGTTCGTTGGTCTTCGCAGGAAACCCTAGAAAACCGGTTTCACCGGTTTCTGCGCAGTCAGATCTGCATCTTGCGATTCCGCGCGTGTGAGTGTTTGGCGCGGCGCGTTTTAGCGTCAACAAAAGCATTGAGTGAAAAAAAAGAAGAATAGAAAGAAAAGTGCAAT
This sequence comes from Alloteropsis semialata, assembly GCA_004135705.1. Lineage (NCBI taxonomy): Eukaryota > Viridiplantae > Streptophyta > Magnoliopsida > Poales > Poaceae > Alloteropsis > Alloteropsis semialata. The sequence goes on along the minus strand of CM014276.1, from coordinate 7,424,438 downwards.
AGCCCATATCCTAAAAGGAAAAAGGGAAGGAAGCCAAGACAAAGGAGTACCATTACATTTTCACTCCATATCATACACTTGCACATCTTGACTTGATTACATGAATTGTCTCTGTTTGGATCCAACTCTTGGAATGACAACATAAGTGAAATAAGGTATATATCTTGAGAGCTCCACATACAAAGTTTCATCTTGGAGAGTATGAGTGTTGTCCAACCACCATGAATAGCCAGAGAGAAACTCTTTGAGGAGCAAGGCATTGGTTTTCTTTGCAAAATTCTAAAAACCCAAGTACTTGAGGGTAAGGTGTGTCATGTCATAAAGAGGTTGTTCCTTTCTGCAATAACCCAAGAAGACATGTTAGCCACTCAATATAATTCCACCAAGCCTAAATGTTTGGGAATAACATATGTTTGTTTATAATTTCTATGATGAAGCTTAGACTTTACTCGAGGACGAGTAAAGGATTAGTGTGGGGGAGCTTGTGGGCGGCCCTTAATGATAAAATCTTATCGCCAACATAGATACAAAAGAATGATAAAACAAATAGACAAAGGGTTATTTACTAATGAATTCCACGAGTTTTTGTACATATGTGCTTGTAGGAATAAATTGGCAAAAGAAAGACCAAAGTGGGCCCAGGGCCAGGTCGCCCGACCCCACCAGGTCGGCCAACCTGGGCCCAGGTCCAAATGAGTCCACCTTTCCCCATACAGAAGAAGCACACTTGGAGATCGTCTTAACCATTGAATCAACGTCGGTTTGCACCAAAGGCATGAGATGAACCACCCATGGATTGAAGGGCCCACACCTGAAACCAAATGCACTCATGCCAAGCGTACCCACCTGGAACCGACCTCAGGGCCCACATGCCAGCCACCTAAAGGAAGATGGGCCCGAGAGGCGGTAACTCCAGGTCGGCCGACCCCCCTAGGTCAGCCGACCTGGGTGCACGCCCGAATCGGTCATCCCTCGACATGTGTCTGCAAACTGCCTCCAGGAGAAGATTTGTGCCGTGCATGACCTAGGACAGTGGATCCTAGGGTCGGCCGTCCCCCTAGGTCGGCCGACCTGGGCCCACCTCCAAACCGTCTCAACCTCCTCGTACCGACTCACAACCGCCTCTCCAAGCTATAAATACATGGACTCGGGGCAGGGCTAATCATCATCGAGCTGAAGTGAAGATCCAAGGTGAAGCCCTCCTCATATCTAGAGTAGAAATAGGGAGAGAGTGAGGGAGAGTCTGGAGGAGTCCCGACGTGTCGGCGACCCTCCACCTGTACCTCGACGGATGCAAGCTATTTAGTAAGTATCTGGGATTCAACTAGCATTTAAGTCTAAGTTATAGAAAGCTAAGTTCTCTATTGTGCTTATGGGTTCGTTGCTTTATTCGTAAAGTATTCTAATCTCTGATCAAGGTTAGGATAGCCGATATTATCTTAGGTGTGGTGCTTAGGTGTATATCTGCCCTCGTTTGCCTCGTAGCCCCATGGATTAGTAGAGGTTGGCGGCAGGTGGTGACAGCCCTGTCCGTCCTTTGTAATCCTCCACGTACGGGTACGGCGTAGAGCTGTTTGCCGGCAATTTCCTAGAGGTCTAGGATACCCCGGTGCCCAAAGCAAGCATAGGAGAACTCCCTTCGCTATATTCACAGCCTTAGTGCTAAGTTATCCTCTCTACCCAGCCTTCATATAACTCGATCGATCCGGTCAGCTTTAGTGATTAGACAGCCTTTACGTTCCTTGTGGATTCGATACCTGGTTTACTCACGGGTGAAATCTACTTCGACAGCCGTGCGCTTGCGGACTTTCTGTTTGCCACCGCTGGTGTCAACACTCAGCCCAATTCCTCCCCTCTTTTTCTCCACCTCTCCTTATCCCTATCTTTCCTCTCCGATCCCCCAATGGTTGCACGGCTCCTGGCAACCTGTAGTCCACTACGTGAGAACCCCAAATAGGTAACGGGCGCCAATGGCTATTCGTAACGGGAATCGACCCCGTTAATTTTTTTGGGTTACTAATGATAGCTCAAAGGTACCCGTTACCAATAACCCTCAGTGGTAACGGGCGTTGATCCATGCCCGTTACCAATAACCCTCAGTGGTAACGGGCGTTGATCCATGCCCGTTACCAATGAACAGTCGATGGTAACGGGCGACATCCGTGCCCGTTACCAATGTAGAATTTGAAAACAAAAAAAAAAGAAATTACAAATGGTATTTTTCTTTATTTTATATACACATATATACATACACACGAGTCTCAATAGTTACACATGAATATGTACATGCACATAAATCAATGTAGATCAAGTACAAATTTGATCTTTGTAGCCATTTGGTGATATATTCAAATAATATAAAGAAAGAATCATAAATAATCCTATAATGGCTCAGTTGACACTATAGCAAAATTCACTACAAAGAAACAAAAAGGGCTTCATTTCAAATTGACAGCACCCATCTCGAACTATTTAGGTTGACAAATTGATAGCACCCATCTGCTCACACAATGCATGTAGCTTTAGGGCCACCTGCAAGAATATATAAAAAAAACCTCAGCTGATTTGTTTGAGAAAAATGAGGTCTGACATCATTGTTCACTAGTTTAGGACCTCAGTTCACTAGTTTAGGATAACAGAAGTTGATGACTGAAAAAACTGAAAAGCACCAAAGAACCTCAATTCACTAGTTTAGGATAACAGAAGTTGATGACTGAAAAAAACTGAAAAGGCACCAAAGAATCTCAGTTCACTAGTTTAGGATAACAGACGTTGATGACTGAAAAATATGAAAAGGCACTTCCCAAGAGCCACTAACAGAAGTTGATCACTGAAAATTTTCATCAAAGATAAGAGATCAAAGATTGAGAATGAAATCCCATAGCGTATACGATATATCCAAGCTTCAGTATGCAAGAATTGCACTAGGTGACGGTCCAAGATCCATGGGAGTCCTCATGGGCTGCAGGCCTGTTAGGAAATTGGGCCGGCAACTCTAACTGATACAAGGAAGGAGCGTACAGCTTAAGGAAACTAGTCGGATACTAGGAAACAACCCAGCCTACTCATGTTAGGACTTTGTGTATTGTATCCGACTAGGAGTTTGTATTTCTTGCCTTGTAGACCCTGTCTCCCGAGTATATAAGGTGAGGCAGGGACCCCTTGTAAAATCATAACCATCAATACGAGAAGATCCACCATACAGGACGTAAGGTATTACGCTCTCTACTCAAGGCGGCTTGAACCTGTCTAAATCGTCTCGTGTTCACCATCGTGCTTCTGGTTCCGCGAGGCCCTCACGAACAACTCGACTACTTAGGGACCCCCCATAGTAGGCTAGCCGGTATAAAAAACCGACAGCTGGCGCGCCAGGTAGGGGCTCTCGTCGAGAATCGTTCAGCAAGCTCGATGGCACTAGTCATCAACTGCGACGGCGACATGGCGTTCGAGAAAGGCACCATCTTCGTCTTCGGCTCCTGGGTTTGCACGGTGGACAGCGCGGGCAATTTCGACCGCGTCCTCAAGTTGCCGACTTCGGAGCAACTCGCCGACAAGCTCGACGAGATCGCGTCCTCGGGTCCAAATTCAACTTGGGCTCGGGGAACCTGGGGTTCGAACTCAACTCGGACTCAAGGAACCACTCTTCGTAGCTCGATTCCAACTCGGGCTGGGAAGATTCTGAAGCGGGCCAGGCAATCCGAGTCAGTTTCTGAACCTTTGGTTATGCCAAAATTCGCCAATTCAAAAATCCAGAAGAACAGGAGTCCAGCCACTGCTAAGCGTGAGGCCGACACCCCGAGCCAATATCCCTTTGGACTCGTGGGCCCCACCTCCGCTTTTCAGGCGGCATCCTCAAAACAACTCCGATCTCTGGTCGAATTCGACGAACTTCCCCTGAATGGGAAACAAGTCGGACTCGTCATCACTTCAACTCCCGAAGGACAATTTGTTCACTGGCCGGGAAGCAAGCCAATGCTTGGAACAACACCACAGGAGGACCTGGACATGTCTCGCATCATCGCGTGCATCGATCCACTCCCGTTTCAACACGGGCAACCCCTGAACTCTTCGAGCAGCCGCGGCTCAACTGTCCCCGTAACTTCAAGCACAGGAAGCTACTCACTAGGACGTCAAGCCATGGTGATCATCGCCCAGGAACAAGAAGTCTCCAACGACGAGCCAACTGTGGAGAACGAAGCTGAAGCTGACCGTAACCGATGCATGGAGCGAAATGCTGCTCGTGCAGAACGTCGCCGCCGCGTCGGTCGCAGGCTACCTCCACAGGACCTCAACGCCAAGTTCATGCAAGTCGCCGGCCAAGATATCTACTCCAGCGCCGCAACCAACATCATGGCTGTCGTCACAGAGTTAGGACAGATGCCAGAAACTCCTGAAATCCTCAGGATGAAGACAATGCTCGAGACAGCGGCCGTCCAGCATGACGCAGTCAACCCGGCGAAGACCATCACCCGAGCACCAAGCCGCCAGGCAAGCAGCCGACTTCCTGAAGTTGGAAATCGCGGGAACACATCCCATCACCCGAGCAGAGAACAACGCCACCGCAACGTCGAGCGGGGCATGGTACTCGGCGGCGGAGGTCATAACCACGGCGCCGGACCAAGCAACCGCGAGGTTCAGCAAAGCCACATCGGCGGGCATGACGGCAACCGGAATAGGGACGGACGCCCTGGCTATCACGACAACAACAGGGATCTGCGAGAACAATTACCACCCAGGGACGCGCGCACCATCATCTCATCATGGGCGCGCGATCGCGAAGAATAAGAACGCCGCAGACGCCAGGAGTACGACCAAGTCTACGGGCCGCGGGGTTAGGATCACCACAACCTCCACAAGTACGAAGGGTTCCCGGTCTTCTCAGACCGCATCCGCGCTACTTCCTGGCCCGACAAGTTCAAACCAGCTCATATCGACAGATATGATGGGAAGCGTGATCCCGAGCAGTGGATTCGCATCTACTACTCGGCAATCAAGGTGGCAAGGGGCAATACCGACACTATGTGCACCTATCTCCCAGTTGTCCTCGACCAGGCTCCACTGACCTGGTTAGAAGGGCTCAAGCCGGGCTCCATCGACTCCTGGGATGAGCTCTGCAAAGCTTTCATCAATAACTTCCAGGGTTCATGGCAGAAGCCGGGTACTCGCTTTGACCTAGCCCAGTGCAAACAAGGCCAGAACGAGTACCTGCATAGTTACAACCGACGATTCTGGGAGAAGCACTCAACCTGTGCAGGCCTATCCGACCAAGATGTCATTGATTGTTTCCACGGCGGCCTTACAGACCCCGTGCTGCACCTCGATTTCGGAAGGAACAGGCCAAAGACACTAGAACAGATGCGAGACCTCATCAGTCGCTGGTCAGACGCTGAAGACCTGCAGCGTGAAAGATTCAACCGCAACAAGTCGGGAGGAGACCGCAACAACAACAACGACCGTAACAAGAGCAAGCAAGTTGAGAACAACAGCAAACGCGACTTCAATGACAAGAAGCGCAAACCCGAAGACACAGTCAACGTTGCTGAGAAGAATTCTCGCAGGAAGTTCGAAAAACTACTCGACAAACAGTGCCCTTTCCACACAAAGGATAAGCACTCAAGCAGGGACTGCTGGTCGCTCAAGAAAGCGTTCGCAGTAGATGGCGCCCCCAAACCAAACAATCCTGACAATAAAGGAGACAAGGGTGACAAAGACACTGGCTACCAACAAGCCGACAAGGTGGTCAATGTCATCTTTGGGGGAATTACTCAGTCAGAATCAAAGCGCAAGCAAAAGCTTATCCAGCACGAGATTGCTCGCATTGAGCCTGCCATCCCCACCTTCCTGAAATGGTCAGAAATCCCAATCAGCTTCTCTCGCGACGATCAATGGACCAACATCAAGAACCCCGGGCGGTACCCCCTAGTACTTGACCCTGTGGTAGCTGGCGCGCGACTCACAAGGACATTGATCGATGGCGGAAGTGGACTCAACATCCTGTTCGCCAAGACGCTGAAAAAGATGGGCTTGGACATCACCAACTTGCTCAAGCCCACCGACTCACCCTTCTACGGCATTGTCCCTGGCAACGCTGCCGTGCCCCTCGGCCAGGTATCACTTCCAGTTACATTTGGTACCGAGGCCAACTACAGGACTGAGTACATTACATTCGAGGTCGCCGACTTCGAATCATCGTACCACGCGATCCTGGGAAGACCTGCTCTGGCGAAATTCATGGCAATCCCACATTACATCTACCTCGTCCTGAAGATGCCAGGCCCTAAGGGGATTCTATCCCTAAAGGGCGACCTGAAGACCTCCTACGATTCCGACACCGAGGCAGTGACGATTACTGCAAGCATGCAGCAACCGAGCCAGGCAGCAATCGTAGCAGTTATGGCGAAACAACTCGGCGAGGCTAGTTGGACATCCCAACAAAGAAGCCAGCCATGTCAAACATGAAGCCCTCCCAGGAAGTTCCAATTAAGGCAATCGACCTAGGGACGGGCGACCCTCCAAGACGGCGCTGATCGACGCTGACCTGTCTACCAAATAGGAAAGCGCGCTCACCAGCTTCTTACGGGACAACCGCGACATCTTCGCATGGAAGCCATCTGACATGCCGGGAGTCCCAAGGGAGTTGGCTGAGCACAAACTCAACGTCGATCCTGCCGCCAAACCGAAGAAACAACGCTTACAATGCTTTGCCCAGGACAAGAAGGAAGCCATCCGTTCGGAGCTGGCGAAACTATTAGCAGCCGGGTTCATTAAAGAGGTGTTCTACCATGACTGGCTCGCTAATCCTGTCCTGGTCCGCAAGAAGAACAACAACGAGTAGAGGATGTGTGTCGATTACACCAACCTAAACAAGCACTGCTCAAAGGATCCCTTCGGGCTACCTCGCATTGATCAGGTGGTGGATTCTACAGCAGGCTGCTCTCTACTCTGTTTCCTGGATTGCTACTCGGGCTATCATCAGATAAGCCTGCATAAACATTACCAGATCAAGACGGCGTTCATCACTCCGTTTGGCGCCTACTGCTACACTACAATGTCCTTTGGACTCAAGAACGCAGGGGCAACATATCAGCGTGCAATTCAGAGTTGTCTCAAGGCTCAGATTGGCCGCAATGTGGAAGCCTACGTTGATGACGTCGTCGTCAAGACAAAGAACCCGGATAGTCTCATTGACGACTTGTCCGAGACCTTTGCACATCTCAGGGAATTCCAATGGAAGCTCAATCCTACCAAGTGTGTGTTTGGCGTGCCCGCGGGAAAACTGCTGGGCTTCATAGTCAGCCACAGGGGAATTGAAGCTAATCCCAAGAAGGACATTCAGAAGCTGACTGGATGCATGGCGGCCCTCAACCGATTCATTTCAAGGCTGGGTGACAGAGGATTACCCTTCTTCAAGCTCCTCAAGAAGCAAGACAAGTTCGTATGGACTCCAGAAGCTGATGCGGCGTTTGAAGATCTCAAGAAATTTCTCCAATCACCACCAGTACTGACTGCACCAGCTGATCAGGAACCACTGCTCCTCTACATCGCAGCAACAACACACGTTGTGAGCACTGCTATCGTAGTCGAGCGGGAGGAACCCGGCCATGTATACAAAGTACAGCGGCCAGTCTACTTCATCAGCGAGGTGCTTTCAGAATCAAAAGTGCGAAACCCCCAGGTCGAGAAGCTATTATATGCTGTCTTGATCACATCTCGCAAGTTGTGCCACTACTTCGACGCTCACCGGGTTGTTGTAGTCACCTCTTTTCCAATTGGCGACATCCTCCGTAACCGGGACATGACAGGGCGAATCTCCAAATGGGCGGTCGAGTTGGGCTCTCACGCCATCGATTTCATCCCACGAGCTGCCATCAAATCTCAAGCCCTGGTGGACTTTGTTGCTGAGTGGACAGAAATACAACACACAGCGCCAGAAGAACCTCTCGAGCATTGGATCATGTACTTCGACGGATCATTGAAGCTTGAAGGGGCCGGTGCAGGAGTACTACTTATATCTCCAAAAGGCGATCAGCTCAAATATGTGCTCCAGATCCTCTGGAAAGCCACCAACAACGAAGACGAGTATGAAGCTCTACTGCACGGGCTACGCCTGGCTGCTTCTCTTGGCATCAAACACATGGTGGTGTACGGCGACTCCTCTGTGGTGATCAATCAAGTCAATAAAGATTGGGACTGCACCAAGGAGAACATGGACGCATACTGCATGGAGGTGCGCAAACTCGAGAAGCACTTTCATGGGCTCGAATTTCATCACGTCCTCAGAGACAACAACATGGCTGCTGATGCACTTTCAAAGCTGGGTTCCCACCGAGCGCAAGTACCAGGCGGCGTTTTCGTCCATGAGCTGTTACAACCATCCATTAAGGAGCAGGAAGTACAGCCGACTACAACACCACCTCATCAGCAAGTCATGGTGATTACACCCGAGTGGACAAAGCCCTTCATCGAGTACATCCTACACCAAACGGAGCCCGAAGATACGGTGGAGGCCGAGCAAGTCATCAGACGAAGCAAGCACTACGTAGTAGTCGGGTCCACCCTCTTTCGACGCGGCGCATCATCCGGAGTCTTGATGAAGTGTGTCACTCTAGAAGTCGGACGGGAAATCCTTGAAGAAATCCATGGTGGGATCTATGGCAATCATGCGGCCCACCGCACGATCGTCGGCAAGGCCTTCCGGTCCGGGTACTATTGGCCATCCGCTGTGGCCGATGCAGAAGAAATCATGAAGACTTGCCAGGGCTGCCAATTCTTTGCCCGGCAAGCTCACGTCCCCGCAACAGTCCTCAACACCATACCGCCCTCTTGGCCCTTCGCATGCTGGGGGCTAGATATGGTTGGACCACTCAAGACTGCGCCAGGAGGTTTCAAGTATCTCTACGTGGCGATCGACAAGTTCACCAAGTGGATTGAAGTCAAGCCGCTGGTCAACACTACAGCAACAAAGGCGGTCAAGTTCATCCAAGACATTGCTCATCGTTTCGGCGTCCTGAATCGCATTATCACTGACCTCGGCTCATAATTCACAGGGAGCGAGTTCTTTGATTTTTTTGACAACCTGGGAATTGAAGTCCGCTATGCATCAGTGGCGCATCCACGAACCAATGGACAAGTTGAGAGAGCTAACGGCCTCATACTTCAAGGACTCAAGCCAAGGCTCTATGAACCACTCAAAAAGTACGGCGGCAAGTGGGTGCAAGAATTGCCAGCCGTGGTATGGGGGCTCAGAACCCAGCCCAGCCGCACGACGGGGCAATCACCCTTCTTTCTGATCTACGGCTCAGAAGCGGTACTCCCAGTGGACATTGAGTACAATGCTCCAAGAATTCAAAACTACACAGAGGAAGCAGCAGAGCAAAGCAGGGCAGAGGATGTGGATATGCTAGAAGAGGCGAGGCTAGCCGCGTTGATCAGGACAACCAAGTACCAGCAGGGACTCAGGAGGTATCATGACCAAATCATCCAAATGAGGTCATTCAACATTGGTGATTTGGTTCTTCGGAGAATTCAGAGTACAAAAGATCAGCACAAGCTGTCCTCTCCTTGGGAAGGTCCGTTTATAGTATCAAGGGTCATCAGTCCGGGCACTTATCAGCTACAATGGGAAGATGGAACAGAGGTGCCCAATGCATGGAACATTGAGCACTTGCGGCGTTTTTACCCTTAAAGAAGTTATTAGAGTTTATCAAGAGTCAATAAAAGTCAGTCCTTTCTATGTACTGATATCGGCTTATTAGCCCAATAATAATAAAGTGTCAATATTCCATTGTCTTCAAGCCTGGAATTCAGATACAATCTTACAAATTTGAATCATCCTGGGTTGTTTAAAAACAATCCAGAAATGGGCTGCGTTCAAACAAGCCATCTACTTTCTATTCCACACAGAAAGATCAGGCGCATTTTATTTTGACTCATCCCGGGTTGTTTAAAAAAATCCAGAAAGGGCTGCAGTCAAAATAGCCATCTACTTTCTGTTTCACACAGAAGGATCGGGCGCACTTATTTTTGAATCTAGTTGGGTTGTTTAAAAACAATCCAGGAAGACTACATTCAAATGCCATCTACTCTTTGTTCCACACAGAGAGATTGGGCGCACACAATCAGATAAACAGATACTTTTTGTTAATAAAACATTAAGTATTTACATCTGAAACCAAGTTCTTTACAAAGGGTTTTCTTATAAAAGAGACTCTAGAACTTAAGACGAGATACAATTTTTCTACAGTGTCTTTCTCCTCCTCCATGTAGGTATCATACATGGCCCGGGTACAAGCCGGGTTGATTCTTCCTTCAGTAATACCTAGTGGCTGTGAAGGGAACCATGACCGGACAACCCCGAGTACTTGCTTAGTACACGAACGGGCGATCCGTTGGCAATACACCTTCACCTGCCCAGGAGTTGCTCGAAGGCGATCAAGGAGAGGAGGAGCAACACTTCCTGCGGGTACTTTTGCGTATACATCAACCAAAGGCAGGGCGGCTTCTTTCCAAGACTCAATTTCCGCGCCACGACGATTGACTTCTACGCGAAGAGCCTGGATTTCAGCCTCTTGGTTGCGGATCTTGGTCAGGTCTTCAATGAGTTGGGCATCGGCATGTTGGCACATCTTTTGCTCTTCAGCAAGATCCGCCATACACTCCGTTTCCCGCCGCCTGGATTGCGCGATCTTGCTCCCGATAAAAGCGGTTCTTCATATCGATGAACTCAGCCTTCAGAGCTTCAACGCGCTTGTCACTCTCTGCAGACAACAGATCATATTATATTCATTGTATGATCAGTTCAATCAGAGAAGAAGTACTCGGCGTACATACATGAGAGTTTCTGCCGTAAAGATTTATTCTTCTCAACGACGTCCTCGCTGGTCTTGGTACAAGTTAATCTTCTTGTAAGCCTCATCCAGTCCTCAGTGCAATTGGGCGCGTTCTTGGTCCCAGGCTGCTTGCCCCTTGGCCAGATCGGCTGTGGCTTTTTCGGCGCGGGCGATGGACGTGCTGACTCTCCGCAGCATCTCAGACTTCTGCTGAGATCGTACAAGAACACTCTGCATCCAAGATTCAAGGCGACAGAGTTGATTAAAGTGCAAAGGAGATAAGTATGTTTACAATAATAAGTCATTTTGTCTAACCTCTGTGAGCTTGGAGAGTTGTTTGTGCAGCTCGGCGGTCTTCTCCAGATCTTCCTGGTCAACTTGAGAGTTGAATAGAAAGGCGTCTTCATCTTCATTTGCGTTGACGCCGGGTGTGCCCGTGAAGATCTGGAATGGCTTTGGTGAAGGCTCGCGGGGTTTCTTTTGGTCCCGGATGATTTCTTCAATGTCTCTCTCCTTCACCAGGCTTGTGGCGGCGTCCAGTTCCGCAGTCTGCAGACTCGCCATCCGGATACTTTCTGTGGCTCTGGGCCATGATCCAGAGGCCGAAGTACCCGGAGCGGCTGGTTCTGGAACTTGGGCTGGCGGTGTGACGTTGTCGCTTGGTACTTGGGGGTGGAGCTATGGAGATGATTGGGGGCTTGGCCCTTCTTCTCCTCCTATTTCCATGATTGGAGTCTTTGGTACATCTGTAGGAGCAGGAGTAGGTGGACGGCTGCATAACAACTGAAGATTAGCGATATTCGCATTTCAGAATTTGGCTTCATTAAGTTGGGTGATTTACCTGGCAAATTCCATGTTGAATGCGGGCTCATCCACAACGAAGTCAAAACCGCCAGACGGGTTGTCTTGAGGTCCTTGAGGCTCTTTTGACTGAGCGGGTTCTTCTTCTTGAGGTTCCTGCAATCATACATTCAAGTCAGAAAAACAACTTGGCAAGAGGCAAGAACCAAGGTTTTTTGCAAAAAAAAAGTCAATTGGGGTACCTTGGGTGGAGATGAATGCAGTGGGATTCCCACAGGAATCTCCATATTGGTTTTAGGCTCTGCTTCAAGTGCCTCCGCTTCATCAAGAATAGTATCAGATGATTTCTTCAGTGAAGGAGATACTCTCTTTCGCAGAGCCCGTTTCTTCTTGGGGATTGGTGCACTTGGGGCATCTTCAGCACTAGGTCTTTTCAGACCTGATCCTCCTTGCCTGAGTATTTTCCCAGGAGGTGGTCGGGGTGTATCATCATCAGAAGAGGATCCTTCCTCCAGAATTATTTGGTCCATATCTGGTGATGCCTTCTTCTTCTCTTTCCCTGAACTTTCAGCAGTTTGCGGGGGTGGGGGAGATCCAGGCAACCCGAATTGGTTCTCTGTCACTTCTGGAGGCGAGGAAGCAAGTCTGGTCCACAATTCCTGGCATTGGATAACACAGCAATTGATTACTTGTCAAGAAGCACAAAGGTGTATATCATAATTGGTATTCGGGTTGTTTTCGAGCTTACCAATGACGAGGGACGACTTGCCGAGTACTCGGGTACTCGGCGTGGCAGATCCTGGGCGTCCATGAAGAGCGCTTGGACACGGACGATGACTTCATCTGACGATAAATCGCTGGATGAGATCCTGGTCAGGTCATTGGGGCCAGTATATTCATAGCCAGTGTGCACCCGCTTCTGGCAGGGTTGTACGCACCGGCGCAGGAAGGAACTGGCGATCCCGATGGCAGTTAGGACTTGATCCTTCAAAGCGGCAATCATCTTCAATAACCTGGCGATTCCATCAACCTTATCCCTATTGAGGGATTCATTCCATGAGTCTTGTGGACGAGGCAGATGACCGGAGTGTTTCGAGAGTTTTGGGGGCTGATTCTCCACATAAAACCACTTGTCATTCCAGTCTTTAATGGAGTCATTCATCTTGAAGTCAAAGTAGACATTCTTCATGCCTTGATGGAGTTGAAACCCAGCACCCCCAACTACTTTTTCTGGGGTGGATTTCACATGGAAGAGGACGCGGAAGAGATTGAAGTGGGGATCGATCCCCAAGAAGGTTTCGCAAAGGTGGATAAAAAGGAAAATTTGAAGAATGGAATTAGAATTGAGATGAATCAATTCTAATTTGTAGTAGGAGAGAAGCCCTCGGAGAAAATCATGAGCAGGGAGGGCGAATCCACATTCATAAAAAGCAACAAAAACCACGATTTCGTGGATTTCTTCAAAAGGCCAGGCCTTACCAGCATCGGTGCGCCAACAGGAGATTGATTTCTCCAGAAGGTAGCCTTGCTCCACAAGACCCTGCACCATCTCGTATGTCGCCTTGGATGGCTTCCAGGCAAGAGCCGGCATAGGGGAGTTCATGAACACCGGCATATCTGTGATTGGAATCTTAGATTTCTTTTTGCTTGTGGCGGTTTTGCTCTCAGTAGGCTTGCTGAAAGCAGGTTTCCGACCCATCCTGCCAGATGAGGCCTTGGATTGACTCTCGGACAGGGCTCGAGTGGATTGGGGATTGCGCACGGAGGCGACAACGATTTGAGGATTTCAATTGTGAAAGCGACGGCGGCGAGGAGGAGAATACGAACGGTTCGAGGAGAATACGAATGGTTCACCCTTTGTCTTATAAGATTGAAGTGGTAACCCTAAGCGTATTGTCCGTAACCCATTTTCCAAAATACACCAACACTTATGTATTCGCGGTTACAAACCAGATGCATATTTGTGCGGCCATTTCCTAACGAGCTAGGTTATTTTCCGATGAATTTTCATTCTCGGGGGCTGATGCTCAATGGATTTTATTTCCACATCAAAGAATATATCTATTTCAACAAAAGTCTTTAAGCTTATTGTCATCTGCTTTAAGCTTGGGGGCTGGGGGGAAATAGTATATTTCTTTTGAAAAGTTTTTTCAATAAAGACCCTGGAATTGTTTTTAATCCTTAAAAACATTTCTAGGCTCGGGGGCTAGACCCATAATGGGTCCATCTTTTTTCAAAAGCTGGACACCATTATAGCAAATGGGAAGTTTTTGCATCAATCTTGGTTCATAAACCAAGGCCCGGGGGCTGGCTGCAAAAGAAGTCGGCAAAGGAGCACATCATGTTCACTTCTGAAGGTTTTCAACAAGCAAGACGACGAGGAAACAACTCGGCTGATGCTGAAAATGTTGAGAAACAACCCGACAGGCGTGAAGACATGAAGACGCTCGGGGGCTTGACGGTCCAAGATCCATGGGAGTCCTCATGGGCTGCAGGCCCGTTAGGAAATTGGGCCGGCAACTCTGACTGATACAAGGAAGAAGCGTACAGCTTAAGGAAACTAGTCGGGTACTAGGAAACAACCCGGCCTACTCATGTTAGGACTCTGTGTATTGTATCCGACTAGGAGTTTGTATTTCTTGCCTTGTAGACCCTGTCTCCTGAGTATATAAGGTGAGGCAGGGACCCCTTGTAAAATCATAACCATCAATACGAGAAGATCCACCATACAGGACGTAAGGTATTACGCTCTCTACTCGAGGCGGCCTAAACCTGTCTAAATCGTCTCGTGTTCACCATCGTGCTTCTGGTTCCGGTGAGGCCCTCACGAACAACTCGACTACTTAGGGACCCCATAGTAGGCTAGCCGGTATAAAAAACCAACACTAGGCAAAGATCAAACTAAAAGAAGTTTATCGCGAAGTACTATGGCTCTGTTTGGCAGAGCTCCTAGAGCTGATTCTCGACTGAATACAGCAGGAGCTCTGCCAAACAGTTTTTTAGAGAGAAGTGATTCTCAGCTGACTCTGTGAAGTGATTCTCTAAAATGAACTAAGGGGCTAGAAGCTAGAAAAAGTAGCTTCTCCTGAATCTGTGAAGTGATTCTCCATACTGATTTTAAGAAATTTTCCTAGAGAATCAAAGAGAATCACTTCTCTCAGAGAATCAGCTCCCATAGAGAATCAGAATCAGGTGGAGCTCTACCAAAGAGGCCCTATACTAAATCACTAAACAGAGCACACCTCAAAGACTTGTACAGGGGTGGATATCTAGTGCCAGGTGCAAATCACACATATTACTTATGTTCTGAAGTTGATTGACTCCATCAATCTCAACTTCAATCAGAACCTTCTGGTTGTCGTTGGTGTTTCATGTGTCACGGTTCTGAGGGGCCCTACGCCATGGAGTTTGCATTATCAAGTAGCACAACAGCCTGCGCAAACCCCTAATTCCTTTGAACTTTGATACCTAATAGAGATGCACAACAGGAATACAACATCAGAATACAGACAAGGCACCTAATATAAACCAATTCATCGTTTATTCATTTGACAACAGTATTTGTGATACTCCAATGAAATAAACTATCACGAGAATAGCTACAAACAGATCACTGGTAGGACTAGTCCATCAATTAGGGGCTCTACCTACTAGAATCAAATCGGATCCTAAGTTCAATTTCTTTATTAGAAGCAATAATAGGATTAGATATATTATTTCACAAATGACAACAATGTTCATATCATAAGCTTACCCGGCTTCATGAATATGTGTGGCAGAATCCTTAGGTTCAGCAATGGTCGCAATGTTTTTTGCCAGACCTGCTTCTGTTGGAAGCGGCAACATGCACACAATCTTAGAATCAAAGCAAGCGAGAGCAAATTGGCCTGAACAGGGGCTTCGATGGGTACGATAATCAGCCAAAGCATCCAGTAGTCAAGAATCACTTCAGCAGCATATAGATGACTTGAATGATTACATGACTGACAAGCATAATTGAATGACAAACAAATTGGGCTTCAGATTGAGAAGGAGAGACGTACCAATTCGCAGGATCTGAAGCTTGAGCTTGCATCCATGGTTGACACATGGGCCTTTGTCCAGTGCCGGCAGCTTCTTCGGTGACGCATGACGAGCATGGTGACTCCCCCGCAGAGCGACTCCTGCACATCCACCACCTTGATCTCGGCCCGCGTGATGCCCATGGACACGATCTTGTCGCTAATCGCCTGCAGGAAGAAGCAGAGAGAGGCGCGCGCCGCGTCGGCGGGAGGGGACAGATCAGAGGTGCGCCTGAGCCTGCAGTAGGAAACCCATCTTCTCTGGGTTGGGAATCAGGGAAGCCCAGGGGAAGGAGGCCCAGATCTGGGTGGTGGAGGGTTGAGGAGGAGGAGCTTACGTCCATGGTGGTGACGGTGTCCATGGCGTCAGCGGCGGGACAGTCGAGGTGGCTGGCGTCCTGGTAGAAGCGGTGGACAAGCTCTGGCGACTGGTGCACGAACGCGTTGCCCACCTACAGAGAGAAGAAAGGGGAGAGAGGCCGCGGCTCGAATCGGGTCAGCGCGGATCCGGCGAGTGAGCGGATCGGGGCGGGGCGGGAGGAGAGAAGGGGGTGGAGAGCTTACCACTTGCACCAGCGGCGGCGATCCGGACGCGGCGGCGGCGGCGATGCCATCAGGGCAGAGGAGGAGGGGTTAGGGTTTTGGGGGGATTGGAGGCAGAGGGGGAGGAGGGGGTTTGTCCGCTGGCGTCCACCGTGCTCGTCGGGGGGACTGGAGCATCTTGTCCATGTCCTTGGGGCCGAGCGAGGCACCCAGTCCGGAGGCTTCCTAGGAAGGCTCCAGATCGAAGGGTAGGGGAGGGGAGGGGAGGGGAGGGACGGTGGCGGTGCGGGGGAAGGCCGAGTGCGGGCGGGGAGGAGGAGTGCGGACGGTGTGGTTCTTGTCCGCGTGGATGTGAGGAGTGAAGTAAAATCAGAATGAACTAAAAATTTGGGTCCGGATCCAACCGTTGAGTAACGGGCAAACCAAATGTCCATTACCGTTCACTTCTTGTAACGGGCGTTGTTGATGCCCGTTACTAATGTTTCTTATTGGTAACGGGCATTATCGCTGCTGAGGTTGGATTTGGCTGAGGAAATCTCATTTGTAACGGGCATTAATAAAGCCTGTTACCTTTATTAATATTTGTAACGGGCCATGAAGGCCCGTTACCAATGCCGCATTACCTATTTGAGGTTTTCACGTAGTGGTCGCGGATGAAGCTGGCTGCTAGCAGTAGCACCAGGGCACCAACGGAGAAGACAAACCTGGCATCGGTAGCTGGGAGGGGACCAGAGGGCGGCCGGGATCCAAATATGAGTCGGATCCACTCATTGCAAGGGACTCACGGCCACCCTATCCTTGCCGGAGATCTGCCATGGATGCTCTAGTCGCCCTCGATGACACTGGTGAAAGGGAGCGGAGTGTCACACCGCCAGAGGGGAGGGGCCAACCGCACGCCAGGATCCCTGTTGCCCCCTCCCACGCCGCCGCCACTCCGGACCATGCTTTGATGCGCTGGGGCTACCCCACCACCTCTCGCTGGGGCTCTTGGGTTGCCGGTGAGGGAAGGGGTCGCTAGTGCTCCCTGTGGTCCCTGTCACCGAGCTCCAAGATCCGTCAGCGTGGCCCCGGGCATAGCCTAGGCCGGAGCCGCAGAGGCTGGGTGCGCAGCGGCCCACGATCGCAGACGCCGGCGTGGACAACAAGTGGCGGCCAGGGTCATCGAGGCTGAGGCTCGCTGCCACCTCTAGCTTGGGCCAAGTAGGAGCAGCACGCGACCAGCTCCTGTGTCCTTCAATGCCTACTTCTCCGTGTTGTGAAGGTGTGCCCTACTGCTGAACTGTTGTGTGCCCTCAAGCAGCTCTAGGAGCAGACGGGTGCCGTCAAAGCAGAGAGGAAATAGAGCCCGGTGGGGCGGCTACAGAAGCAAAGACTAATGGCTGCAATGGTGGAAGGGGAATGAAGAGGTATAAAGAGAGGGGTCTGATGAGTAACCCCGAACATGTGGTGTGTAAAAAATTGGTGATGTGGATTCTGACATGTGGGCCCATTGCCACATGAGCAAAACTGCGTGCTGAAACCACTTTGACATGGTCAAGGGGGTGTATCTTGTCCGGTTTTTAGAGTTGGGTGTGTTTCATTTCTTGTTTTTTGATTTGGGGATGCTTTCTAGATCCGGCAACAAAGTGAGAGTAGTAAAATAGACTTTATTCTTTTTTAAATATGCTTCTCATCATTGACAAGCTAAGACAAAGCACAAGTAATTATTATATATTGTTTTGGTACATTTGAGCAACAAAAACTAATCTTAGTTGGTTAGGTTTTGTCCATCCGGATTCGATTCTACAACTCGGTATGTGTGTTGGTTACATGTCCCTGGAAAGCAAGGCACTGTGTATGTGTGTCTGCGTCTGAACTGGTTAAAAAACAACTAAGACTAATCTTGTTAGCTAAGCACCGAGAGGAAGTAGTGTTGATTCTGATGGGAACCCGCTAGGGTTTGTGCCCAATCTTCCGATGAGAGGCGTGGGGATAATTCGATTGGAGGAGACAAAGTTCACGGCCCGACTATAGCCTTCTAAGGAAGCTGCGCCTTAGCAACCGATACACCACCTCCTATGGTTGTCACGATCTTGTGGAGCGCGTCACCCGGCCACTAGAGCACCTGTCCTGCAAGCAATCGAAGAACTAGCAAGAACAAGTATCGAACAAGTACTGAAATTACTAGATGGGAATGAAAGGTTTCAATCTTAAACTCATTCTCAAATATGGCAGGGTTCCGAAGACAAGAAGACGGGCGGCTAATCCAGTACATGCACTTACAAGCAAGTAGCGAAGGCTAAACTTGATCTAAACAAAACTCAAGTGTTCTCGATGGCGGCTAAGGTATATATGACAGGGGGGAGGTCGACCACAGAGGGGCTGGGTTCGTGCTCCAACTCTAGGACGCGTCCCTAATGGACTCAACTTGATATACGGCCCAATGGGCCAAAATAAGGTAGCGCAGCACCCTGGACAGAAAAATCTCCGGTCAATTATTTGACGATTGCGGATGCCTCAGAACAGATATGGACATGAGCCTAGACCCATATGAAAGCTGACTTCATCACGGTTCTAGGAAGTACTTGAATGCCCCAATTCAAGTCTGTATGCGACCATGGCGTCCGTCATAATTTGGTGCTGTGCTACAGTCTGAATCCAGCCTGCATGAATCCATTTCCTTTTCGGTCCTCTCCATGGTTACTAAGCAAAATAAGAGTGCACGCGTCTCCATGATCTAAACATCATGGACATGAACTGAAGAGAGAACTCACCTGATGATTAAGTTGAGGAGCACGGGCATGAGTAATAGGACCAGCAACAAGTGGTACTTGTGCAGGCGTGGATGTATCCTGGGTAGGCATGGTTGTATCGTTGGTGTTGATGTCCTCATCATTCTCCTCTTCTTGCATTTGAGTCATCCTCGACTCAAGCTCATCTTCTTCTCCTAAGTACGGCTTCAAATCTGCAAAGTTAAATGTGGGACTAACCCCAAAATCTGTAGGCAGATCTAGCTTATATGCATTATTATTAATCTTTTCTAGCACTTTAAATGGTCCATCAACCCGAGGTAATAATTTAGATTTACGCAATTTAGGAAACCTGTCCTTCCTCAAATGCAACCAAACTAAATTTCTAGGCTCAAATTTTAATTCTTTTCTATCTTTATCACCAGCAAACTTGTATTTAGCATTCATGCGCTCTATGTTTTCTGTAGTTGTTCATTCAGCTTTAACATTGATTCAGCACGTGTAGTAGCATCAAAATTTAGTTTCTCAGAAGATGACAAAGGCATTAAATCAATGGGAGCACGAGGCAAGAAAGCATATACAATCTGAAATGGGCACATCTTTGTAGTAGAATGCAACAAACGATTATAAGCAAATTTAATATGAGACAAACAATCTTCCCACATCTTAATGTTCTTCTTTAAAATAGCCTTTAGCATAGTAGACAAAGTTATATTCACAACTTCAGTTTGACCATCAGTTTGGGGATGCCATGTTGTAGAGAACAAAAGCTTAGTCCCTAATTTAGCCCATAAGGTCTTCCAAAAATGACTAAGAAATTTAGCATCACGATCAGAAACAATTGTATTGGGCACACCATGCAAGCGAACAACTTCTCTAAAGAACAAATCAGCAATATGAGTAGCATCATCAGTTTTATGACATGGTATGAAGCGTGCCATCTTAGAAAATCTATCAACAACCACAAACACACTATCATGACCCTTCCTAGTCCTTGGCAAACCCAACATTAATCCATAGAAATATCTTTCCAAGGGGTACTAGGAACAGGTAGAGGCAAATACAAACCATGTGGATTCTACCATGACTTAGCCTTTTGACATATAGTGCATCGGGCAACAAATCTCTCCACATCTCTTCTCATCTGTGGCCAAAAGAAATAACCAGCAAGTATGTCCTCCGTCTTTTTGCTCCAAAATGTCTCATCAAGCCACCTCCATGTGCTTTCTGCAACAACAACAAACGAACATAGCTACTGGAATGCATAGTTTGTTAGCTCTAAACTCAAACCCATCACTAATGATGAATTTGCTCCACCCTTTCCCATCTTTACAATGCAGCAACACATCTTTAAAATCAGCATCATTAACATACTGGTCTTAATCCAAAGATCTTGTAATCAAGTTGATTCAACAAAGTATATCTTCTAGACAAAGCATCTGCAATCACATTTTCTTTCCCTTTCTTGTGCTTAATAACATAAAGAAAAGATTCAATAAATTTAACCCACTTAGCATGTCTATGATTAAGTTTTCACTGACTATGAATATGCTTTAAAGATTCATGATCAGAATGAATAACAAACTCTTTGGGTCACAAATAATGTTGCCCGGTTTCTAAAGTTCGAACAAGAGCATATAATTCTTTATCATAAGTGGAATAATCCAGAACAGTCCTGCTCAATTTTTCACTAAAATATGCAACAGGTTTGCCTTCTTGTAACAAAACACCACCCAAACCAACTCCACTAGCATCACGTTCAAGTTCTAAAGTCTTATTAAAATCAGAAAGTTGGAGGAGAGGAGCATGTGTCAACTTATCTTTCAGTACGTTGAAGGAGTTCTCTTGTACATTTCCCCAACTAAAAGGCACTCCCTTCTTTGTAAGCTCATTCAAAGGTGCAGCAATGGTACTAAAGTCCTTCACAAAACGTCGATAGAAACTAGCAAGTCCTAGGAAACTTCGTACCTGTGTGATAGTCTTTGGTACAGGCCAGCCCTATATAGCTTTAACCTTGGCTTGATCAACCTCAATTCCCTAAGGAGTCACAACATAGCCAAGAAAAGACACTCGATCGGTGCAAAAAGTGCACTTCTCAAGGTTACCAAACAAACGTGCAACTCTTAAAGCATTAAAAACAACACGTAAATGATCAAGATGTTCATCCATAGACTTGCTGTAGATCAATATATCATCAAAGTAGACTACAACAAATTTCCCAATAAAGACATGCAAAACCTTGTTCATTAATCTTATGAAAGTGCTAGGTATATTAGTTAACCCAAAAGGCATGACTAACCACTCATATAAACCGAACTTAGTTTTGAAAGTAGTTTACCATTCATCTCCAAATTTCCTACGAATCTGGTGGTACCCACTATGCAAATCAACTTTAGAAAACACAATAGTACCACTCAATTCATCAAGCATATCATCTAAGTGTGGAATAGGATGTCTATATCGAATAGTGATATTATTAATAGCTCTACAATCGACACATATATGCCATGTTCCATCTTTCTTAGGCACCAACTGATATGAACCCGCTAGGGTTTGTGCCCGATCTTTCGGTAAGGGACGGGGATAACTTCGATTTGGACTGGAGAGACGTTCACGGCCCAACTACAACCATCCAAGGATGTTGCGCCTTAGCAACTGATACACCAACTCCAGCGGTTGCTGTGATCTTGTGGAGCATGTTCAACCAAACCTCTAGGGTAATTCCTACAAGCAATCGAGGACCAGCAAGAACAAGTAGAACAAGCATTGAATTGCTAGATAAATATGAAGGTTTTTGACAGACCAAGATCCATAGGAGTCCTTATGGGCTGTAGGAAGAGGCGTACAGGTTAAGGAAACTAGTCGGTTGCTAAGAGACAACCCGGCCTACTCTTGTTAGGACTATGTTTAGTTTCTGACTAGGAATCTGTATTATTCGACTTGTAGACCCTGTCTCCTGAGTATATAAAGTGAGGCAGGGACCCTTGTAAAATCATAACCAATAATACGAAGCAATCCACCTCATATAGGACGTAGGGGAATACGCTCTCCATTGAGGCGGCCCGAACATGTCTAAATCGTCTCGTGTTCATCATCGTGCTTCTTATTCCAACGAGGCCCTTGCGAACAACTCGACTACCTTGGGACCCCTCCATGGTAGGCTAGCCGGCAAAAAAAACCGACTGCTAGGGCCAGGTAGGGGCTCTCGTCGAGAATCGCCAAGCAAGCTCGATGGCACCAGTCATCTTCACCAGCAACGGCGACATGGCATTCGAAAAGGGCACTAATTTCGTCTTCAGCTCCTGGGTCTACATGGCAGACGACGCAGGCAACTTCGACCGCGTCCTCAAGTCGCCGACTTCGGAGCAACTCGCCGACAAGCTCGACCAGATCGCACTCCCAGGTCTGACTTCAACTCGGACTTGGGAAACCCCATTTCTCAGTTCGAATTCAACTCGGGCTGAGAAGTTTTCAAAGCGGACTAGGCAGTCTGAGAACCATCGGTCGTGCCGAAACCCAATCCATCAAAAACCCAGAAAAGGAGGAGCTCACCCACTGCTAGGCGCGAGGCCAATACCCCGAGCCAATTTCCTTTTGGTCTCGCGGGAACTGCCTCCACCTACCAGGAGGTAGCATCAAAGCAACTCCGATCTTTGGCTCAGTTCGATGAACTACCCCTTGGCGGGAAGCAAGTCGGACTTGTGATTACAGCAACACCAGAAGGCAGATTCGTCCACTGGCCGGGACGCAAGCCAAAGCTTAGAGCAACTCCACAGGAAGACTTGGATATGTCTCGCACCATCGCATGCATCTATCCATTGCCTTTTCAGCACGGAGAGACGCTGGACTCCTCTGATGAACATGGCTCCACCCTCCCCGCATCGTTAAGCACAGGAAGCTTCTCACCAGCACGCCAAGCCATGGTGATCATCCGAAATGAAGATCTAGTCTCCAACAACGAGCCATCTGTAACTAATAAAGCCACAGAAGATCGGGATAGGTGCAGACAGAGAAACGCTGCTCACGTGGAACGACACCGACGAGCCGATGTTGCACTAGCTCCACAAAATCTTGAAACGCGGTTCTGACAGGTCGTTGGACATGACGTCTACGACAACGCGGCAGCCAACATGTTACCTGTTGCACAACGACTACACGCCCTGGATCAAACTCCGAAAATCCAAAGGATGACAACGATGATCAAAATAGCAACACTCCAGCATGATGCAATGCACCCTGCTCGATCAATCATCAAGTCCAAAACAGCAAGCCACCAAGGAAGCAGTCAACATCATCCGAAAGGAAGCAAATGTGGCAACCCATCCCATCACCTAAGCAGAGATCGCCAAGAACCAGAGAATGTGGGTGGCGCAGCAGCTGGCGCTGGAGGAGCAATCCATGGCGCTGGACCCAGCCACCATGCTCCCGCTCACAGCCGAAACGCTCCCAACCATGTGAAAGTGCATCTAGGCCCTCAAGTAAATTTTGGTGAATTGAGTGACAAAACGATTAAAGGACTAACTTGTTTGTTTAAGTGCATGAGCAGGGATCTATTCTTATAGTTCATTCACAGTTTATATGCTCATGATATATATGTGTTTATTAATCAAAGCAAGCAAGTATGATCCCATGATTTCTAGAATGTTGAAAATGGCATGTCATTGGTATTCATGATGGAGACATAGTTCTATGATTTATATATGGTCTCTAATTGCTTAAGATGGATAGTCATTAAAATATTGGGATGATAGTTTCAAAGAAGTATGCTTGGATCATTATTGGTCTCATGCCAAGGATGGTTTTTGGACAAGGCATGAGACACTATCACTATGATGAAGA
>CM014276.1:7383235-7397762 GCA_004135705.1 Alloteropsis semialata | reverse complement strand
AGAGCGTCTAACGGCTAGTTTGTTTGAAATCCGGTGAAACCGGTTTTGGTAACCGGTGAAACCGGTTTTCTCTGACAGAAAAACGGCTAGTTTTTGGTGGGATGGGTATTTATACCCATGAGCTCCTCATTGAGGGGCTGCTGGTTCTTTGGCGTCCCTTGCATATTCCTGAGGCCAGCTGAGCTCTCCCCAACCTCTCTTTGTGAGATTTGAGCAATCCTTGTGAGATTCTTGAGTTGGGTTGAGAGAGTGACTTGTGTGTGAGCATTGGAGAGCAATCCATTCCTTGAGCACTTGTGGTTTCGTCGATCAGCTGTTGAAGCATTTGTTACTCTTGGAGGTTCTTCCTCCTAGACGGCTAGGCGTTGTCCGGTGAGCTACCGAAGTGTGTGGTGAGCCACGGGATCGTTTGTGAAGGTTTCACCTCGCCTCCGCAAGGGAAGAGGTCACTTAGTGGAAGGAGGAGATAGCTTGACCTTGGGTGGTCGTATAAGCTTCCTCAACGGAGAGTAGGATTCACCGTGCCTTGGTGGCTGCTTGGTGCGAGCGGTGAATCCGAACTTCGGGAGAAAAATCTCTTGTCTCTTGGTTTGAGCTCTATTCCTCAATTTGTCTTTTCTAGCATATTACTTGTGCTTCCGCTTCGATCTACTTTGGTGTGCTTGAGCTGTGTGCAGGAGCTTCATTGGAACACTTGGAAACATCCCTGGAAGCTTCACACCATTTGTGGTTTGTGCTAGAATTCGTAGAGGGGAAATTTCACTTGTTGGTGTCATCTGTGTGAAACCGGTTTTTCCGGTTTCCCAAACCGGTTTAACCGTTTGTGGGCTGACTGTTGGATTTAGTTTTGTATTTTTTTTCAGATACGCCTATTCACCCCCCTCTAGGCGACATCAAGGTCCTTTCACCATGGGCATGGCGACAACCACCACAACAGGGGCGGAGGAGGCTACCGCGATGATAATGACGATGATAGGGATCTGCGACACCGGCTCCAAAACAGGGATGCACGCACTGTCATCTCCGAACGGGCTCGCAATCGTGAAAAAGAAGAACGCAAGCGGTGCCAGGAGTATGACCAAATCTACGGGCCTCCAGACCAAGCTATCACAACCTTGGAAAGTATGAAGGATTTTTGTTTTTTTTAAACCGCGTCCGGGCTACTTCTTGGCGCGACAAGTTTAAGTCATCCGGCATTGACAAGTATGATGGAAAGCGCAACCCGGAACATAGTGGCTGCACATCTATTACTCGGGAATCAAGGCGACCAAGAGTAGTACAGACACCATGTGCATGCACTTCCCTGTGGCTCTCGAGCCAGCCCCGCTAACTTAGTTAGAAGGACTGGAACCCGGCTCCATCGACTCCTGGGATGAACTCTGCCATCAACAACTTCTAGGGCTCATGGCAGAAGCCGGGTACTCGGTTTGACCTCGCTCAATGCAAACAAGGCCAAAACGAGTACCTCAGAAGCTACATCCATCATTTCTGGGAAAAGCGGGTGACAAGTGTAGGGCTAACCGATCAGGACATCATCGATTGTTTCCATGGTGGCCTCACTGGCCCTATGCTGCACCTAGACTTCGAAAGAAACAGGCCCAAGATGGTGGAAGCTATGCGTGACCTCGTCAGCAGATGGGCCAACGCAGAGGACCTAAAACGCGAAAAATTCAACCAAAACAAGTTGGGAGGCGATCGTCCCAACAACAACAATGAGCACGGCAAGGGCAAGCAAATTTAGAACAGCAGCAAGCGCGATTACAATGATAGCAAGAAGCACAAGCCTAAAGACTCATTCAATGTTGCCGAGGGTGGACTGTTGACAGCTGTTAAGTGCCATTTTAAGGCCGTCAACTCCTGCACAAATGTACGAAATGCAAACATCAACACTAAAGGTAGGAGTTATTACTAACAAGCTCCACAAGTGTTGGTGAATATTTGTATGCAGGTCACTTATCTATGAAAATAAAGTAGGAATGCACTAAAGTGGCTAAACTAGCACAACTCCAGCAAACCAGAGGCTGCCACATAGGATTCCCACGGATCCATGGCCCCACAAGAGCAAAGAAACACACTTCTGACCAATAGCGTGCAAGCACACGGATTGAAGGGCCCACATTAGGGGGTAAAATACCAAAAAACACCCGAGGCAACCAATGTACCCAAGTGAGGACCCACCTATCAGCCTCCTGTACAAAGGCGGTTGAGAGTGGGGCCCACAGGGGGTC
Organism: Alloteropsis semialata; assembly: GCA_004135705.1. Taxonomy (NCBI): domain Eukaryota; kingdom Viridiplantae; phylum Streptophyta; class Magnoliopsida; order Poales; family Poaceae; genus Alloteropsis; species Alloteropsis semialata. Next base: position 7,395,534 of record CM014276.1, on the reverse strand, counting down.
GTCTGAACTAGGGGTTCGGTCGAACCGCCCTAGGCTCCTATCGTCTCCAGCTTCCATGTGCCAGTGTCAAGGCGGTTATGGAATATTCCCTAGAATCTACTATCGAGTTACCAACCTTCACAGCCTACAAATTCTAGAGGAGGGGTCCAAATGAGACACACACTTCCTATTCACCTCATTCATCCCTCAAGCTTCATTCAACTCACCTCCAAGCCTCTCCACTCCTCCAAGGCAAGAGTTTGATGGTGTAGTTCAGATTAGAGTAGGGGTAGAGAGTAGAGAGAGAGGAAGAGAATGAGTGTGGGGGTGAGTGTTGATGTTCATCATCAACACTCAAACCCGTTCATGTATTCTTATAGATGCTTCTTCGTTCTTATCAAGTAAGTACTTAGTAAGTGTCTTTGATCTTTTATGATTCAGTATCGTAAGTAGAAGTAAGTTCGATCTCTCACTCACGGGTTCGTCGCTTCATATTCATATGGAGTGCTGTGGTGTGACTATGTGTCGGATATTGTAGTCGGATCGCAGTAGTAATTAATAGCGTAGGCACGGTGCCTGAGTCATAGATTACACTTCATTTGCGCATCTTAACCCACGGTTTAGTAGGGGTAGGCCACAGGTGGTGACAGCCCTATTGGACCCTTTGTAATCCCCCCACGTTCGGTTAAGTCGTAGAGTTGTTGGCCGGAGGCGCTTGGGGTTCAGGGGTAAGCTGATGCCTGAAGTGAGTGAAAAACAAGAGATCAACCTATATTCCATGTGTTGTTCATAGGATATCCTCTCTAGATCTCAACTTGGTTAGTTGTCCTTGCATCTCTAGTGCAAGTAGTGTGCACACACGTTCCTCTGGATTCGATACCCTTGGAATACTCTTCTTTGGGGAAGGCGCCAACAAGCTTTCTGGCCCATTGCCGGGGAACGGTTGTTGTATCTCTACGAACCTAGGATCCTCGTATCTTTTATCTTTTCCTTGATTCTACCTTTTTACATACCTCCCGACCTTTAGGGACAAATCTGCAGAGCCAAACCATCAAACAACCACATTCCTCATTCGGCTACCAGATTCCTCCCTCACTCATAGCGTTTGTTCAGAAGAATTCTTTCTCAGGGTTAAGCTATGAGAACCCCTATCATCATCTGTGAGAGTTTGAGCACTTGTGTTCTTGCCAGCATGTACCTGGTTTGACCCAAGAAGCTCTTAAGAGAAAACTCTTCCCGCTCTCCCTTCCTGGGGAAGCGAGAGGGTTGTACCTTCGTCTAGAGGAAAGTGCCACTAGATGGGATGAGCTAAGGGCAGCGTGCTGTTCCTCCCTCTTTCCCCTATCTCACGTTACTTCTTTACGAATTCAAGTCCTCAACTTTTGCCAGAGAGAGGAAGAATCATTAGCTCTAGCATGGGCTCGTTTCTCTACTTTAGTAGACATTTGCCCAGTCTTGCTAATACTCGATCATGTCTTGTTACAACACTTTTGGATTGGATTATTAGAAGACGCTAGGCTCCACCTTGATGCTATCTCTGAAGGCTCGTTCCTGTTTTTGAGTTCAGCTGAGGGAAAGAAACTCTTGGATCATATCCGAGGGACTACTCCCGCAACTGCCCAGCAAGATGATGCTCCGTCAGGAGGAGAGAACACCGAGTTACAAGGGACTATCAACAGCCGAGATCGAGCTCAAACCTCTATCATATCTAAGCTCGGGCTATAGATACCTTTTCTGAACAACAGAAACCTTAGGGAAAGATTGTCTCATGCAACTCCTACCCCAAGGTCCCCTTATTGTATTTCCCTCTGCACCGTCTTTGGGACCTTGTCCCAAAGCAGGAAATGGAAGAAATGGTTGAGAGACAAGGTCATTTTCATGACCCGCTTCGCCCGACTGTGACTTCCCAGAAGGAAATGGCATAAGGGAAGGGTTCGTTATGCTTCCATGCTAAGGGAACATCCAAGGTGTCATTACATCATCAAAGAGTTCACCTTAGTACTTGATCATGTTCTATAGTTCCATTGGACTTAATCTGTTTGGTCAAGGAATTGTAACGACCGTATCGATCAAATCGAGAGAAATCAAACTCACATCCTTATCCTCGATTTCGATCAGTGCCAATCAAGTCAAGTGATTCAATAGATTCTCATCCTATTCCTTGACTTGATCGATTCCCAGTGGAAGTCAAGTTCATTCTTTGTACCACGTGGACTTCCATTGGAAGCCTAGGATGGATTGTTCGAGCATCGTTATTATTTCTTAAGAAATATGGAGCTCTCCATCCTAGAGAGGGGACTCGTTGACACAATATCCTCACACCTATAACTCAAGATCGCTTAAGCCCACAGAGTTGCACATCCTCTCACATCATGGGGCTATGAGCATCTTGGAGTTGATCACTTCAGAGATTCCATTTTCTACGAGCTTGAAGTTCATCATGGATCATCTCAGAAATCATGCTCATTTAGATATCTCTGAATCTTTAGTCCTTAATTCCAAGGCACTGCGAGCCGTACAATCACCCTAGGGTCACCCATCATAGTTTCCCTCAGAAGGTTGTGCTTTGATTCTGCTTATCATAATATTTATGCAAGGCTTGTAGTTATATTGTGGGCACTAACCTTGCAGCCAAGAGTTCATGGATCATCTCAAAACCGGCATGCAAGGAGGACACCCAAGTGGTTGAGCACGGGACAAAGGAGGCGCCCAGGATTATGATTTTCCTCTTTGAAAATCAATATCCAACTTTAAATAGGGAAAATCTTTATCCTTCGGGTATTTGCAAACATTAACTCTACAGAAGCACGTGCAAATACAAGAACAAGGAGGCAAGACCAAGAGGACGAGTATGAGAAATTGGCGTCACCCCTATCCATACCAGGATCTTATCAATGCGCCATCATTCACGAGCAATGATGCCCCGAGATGGCAAAGGTACGTCATCAAGGTATGCCTCACTTCATAAACTCTTTAGGAAAGGTTGCCTAGCTTAGGTGAAAGTAAAGTTTAAGTAATGGTCAACTAGTTGACCCTAGCTCTACCAAGCTCTTACCTTAGGCTTGGCGCGTTTCTGCACATGGGCCCACCATCTCTCAACTCACCTCTGCTGCACTCATGCGCATGAGCAACACGAGGCCCAGCGGAGCCCATCAGGGTTTGGCCGAACCCCTGGTTCCGCCGAGCCAGGTTGAGCGCCACCGCCTCCCATTCTTTGTGTAGTCGCTCCCCTCAACGTTCCTTTGCCCTTCCTTCGGTGTCCTGTTGGATTTGAGTGGCTGAGGATAGGGTTTCGTCCTTAAATCCTCATCTTCCCCCTCTCCTCATTCAATTCACTCTCACCTTCATTCAACCCACTCAAAGATCCATCTCAACTCCACACCTTCCTCCGCTGCTCACCACCATGGCCGATCAGAGGATCGTTCCCTTCATCGAGGATGAACCCACCTTCGACCTTGACGGCGGGATTACCCCGGCGAATGCTGCGGCCCCCATCGGCGATCTGTTGAGGGATCTGGTCGAGGTACTAGAGGAGGAACCTCTGGCCGTGCTACCACCTAAAGGAGCAAGCAGGGGCGCGAGGGGCGCCACTGGGGTTGGCCGAACCAGGCCGATGTCGGCTCTGCTGCCCGTTCGTCTGCGTGCTCACCCTCGCCAAGGAAGACGCCAAGGTCATGTGCACGGGGCAAAAGCCCCTACGGAAGGCCGACCATGGGTGACCTCCACCCTAGAGGGGCGGCGATCGCTCGGCCACACCACGGGATTGACATCCCGGGGTCATCCACGGTAGTGGGGCACAGCAGATCCGATGTGTCCTCATTCTCCAGATCTCCGCCGCCTGCTCTTCGCCAAGAGTTGTTCAGGGTACACACCTCGGAGGCCAGAAACGAGAGTGGAATCAGGCTAGGCCCGTCTCCATTGGAGAGGGGCATGGCCGAGACCCTCAAGTCGCCTTCCAAGGCCATAGGGTGGAAGGACAAGCAGCAGCAATAGAAGGAAGATGCAGGGGGCCGTGATGACATGGAGGTCTCACCCAAGGGCCCCTCAGTTCAGCAGCTTACCGCTCTAGTTTCCGAGCTTTGTTTAGAAAGTAGAAAGCTTAGTGTGGCATTAGCTGAGCGTAAAGTAGAGGCGGATGAGCTGAAGGATAACTTCCGCACTCTCCATCGTGGCCTTAGCGCTAAGCTGCAACGCCTTTACAAGGCCACGGGGCACGCTAAACTCTATGATGCCCCCATCTAAAGAGCATTCCCCGACCATTTCCCTTTTCCGTAGGCACTTTAGTTTAGGTTTGTTTAGCTTGATTTTCCTTTCCAATTTTTATTCCCAATTCAAATTATAAGCGCCTCAATATTTGATTTGAATAAAATAAAGCTGGCTCATCGGTTATCTAACCCGATGAAGCCTTTCTGTCCATAACTTGTATTTGAATGAATAAAGCACCTAGGAACAAAATAAGTGTGGGGGGGAGCAACGGTCTCTCCAGAATTGAACACTGATCAAGCAACGATGAGACGTGACATACCATGCTGAACCTACACCCACACGAAGCAGGAACCTGAAGCAAGCCCTGGTGGGTTCGACCGAACCACTGGGTCGGCCGACCCAGGCATAGGCCCGTTTTGGCCCATCTTCTTCCCAAGCGTTGGTTTGTGTCCCCACATACTTATTCTCTCTGGTCCTTGAGTTTTTGATAAATTTTAATGCTGAATTGCATAAGCAAACTCAAACCATGAAGGTTTACAAGGGATCCACACGTTTCTTTGTTCTACCCACTTCACAAAAGTTGACTTGCATATGTTTCATTCCTTACCGAACATCTTGATGCTTGTGAACAAATATCTACAGGACCTCATGCTTATCTAAATAGTTGAAGTTTACAATATGGCTTGATGACATGTTGCTTGCTCTTGATGTTTAAGTACTTGGGAAGTTTTATTTGAAAATTTTGAAAATCTCCATGCAAGCTCCTCTCTTGGTCATGCCAAGTCCCACCAGAGCCATAAGATGATCCTTCATGAAAACCTTATACTCTTATGCTGCTTGTTACTACTTTGAGCTTATTCAAATGGTGTGATCCTGGTAAGAATTTCTTTTTGTACTCTCGTGATCAAGATGCATGTGCACATCATATAAATCCCCCTTGCTGTGCTTCTATCCTGGAAGTTGGCATTGTACCACCATTCCAATCCATGAAATAAAATCTCTCATTGATAACATGACCCTTCTCCTCAAAGTGATCCTTGAATGAAGAAGCTTGGGCTATGCAAAAAGAAAAAAAATAAAAGATGCATATCCAAAGAAGGTATGCCACATGCTTGAAAAGCATGTCAAAAAAAAGAGAAAAGAGAGATAGCCCAAGTCTCCGAAAAAGGAAAAGCAAGGAGAGAGAGGAGTCACACAACGGAGACTAATTATCCATTTGTCATCCACCATGTCTATACACATGCACATCTTGATCCGATTATATGATTTGATTTCTGCTTGGATCTGCTTTTTGACTTTGCAATATAAGTGATTCAAGTAAGCCCCATTCTTCATATCCTACCATGAGCTCCACATATAGCTATCATTAGAAATAGGATGAAGAAAAGGCAAAATGAATGCCTTGGTGAGGACATACACATATGAGTGATCTGAGAGTATCAATTGAGAAGCTAAGCAGGAGTTTTGTTTTACAGAGATAAACAAACTTAGGGCAGGAATGCATGGCAACATTGCACCAGATATGACTTTTTCCGTCCGAACAACACAAGGTGCACTATCTTGATAGATAATGGCTCATGATTCCATAGAACCAATTACCACAACATGTGGGTCATCATTCTGGAAAGCCACATATAGTGTAACTACTTCGGAATGATTGGTAGACATGGCCACAGGTGTCTGTTAAAGACTTCCATAAATTGGCATGTTCATTCTATAAGTATATGAAGTATATTTCTATGATTTGGCATCCTGGGGATCATACATAGATTGTCCAAATCAATAAATCCAATCATATCCAGATCATAGGTTCTCTTAAATGAACACACCAAGATCTCATGTGCTGTTGGCTAGAAAATCATTGCTAAATCTATACCCAACCGGATGCTTTTGCAAGATACATTAGCACATTAGTAGCACTAAGATAATGAAAATCTTTTCCCAATATCTCTTTTGTATCTCTCCATGGTCCGAGAGAAAAACTTTCTCTCAACCAGCCCAAAAAAGATATATATGGATATGATATCTATATACTGAATTTCTTCAATATACTTGGATATAGAAAACTTCTTATACAAAATTCATAAGAGAAGATATTTGAATTTCAAATCCAAATGAACATTTGTTTCAATCCATATCCTCCATTTCAATCTCCATCTTAGGAAATAATGTATGTTTATAAAAGTGCATACCCGCAAATACACTAAACATACTTATGTGTGTATCCCTTCTGAGGAAGGAAATCACTAAGTCAATTGTACCACATTTGACTTGGTTGCTCTAAGTCATAGAATGACTTCCAAGCATACATATTATATGTTCTAACTTTGTGCTTGGGAATCTCCACAAATACACCAAAATCCAATGACTGCATAACTATACAGCGAGGGAGGCCCCAACTGTGAGAAGATATATTTAAAAAATAGCGTAAACTGTACAGCAAAATAGAGTAAACTGTTAACACATGGATGGATCTGCTGATCAACATTTTGCCGTCACACTGAGTCAGCAAAACTGAAGAAACACATGCTACAGAATTGAACCATAAGAAAGAAAATAAGTATTACCACACTGAACCATAAGAAAGAAAATCAGTATTACCTAGAACATCCTCTACCGCCTTTTCCATTGATTGACTTTTTCAGCAAAGGAGTCCCTGGGTTTCATCAAGATGACACCACTCCGCAATTTGTTGAGTTTCTCTTCCATTTCCCGGACTAGAATAAATACAGGTTCTGCAACTGCTCCGAAGGACCAAGACACATAGTAAGGAGCGGAAGGGAACATATATTCACGCACTTTGCTTTCTAATTTAGTCTTCTTCAACTTAGTCTCTGTTAGCGTCAGGTTTGACTGCAGAACCCATATCTATGTACAAGATTTAAATTTAGATGTCATCGAACTATGATAATTGCATACTACATTTGATAGACCACTAAAAAGACCATGGTACAAATTGGATGTTTGGAACTTAGCTGACTCAACCTCACTAATTGCTTTCTATTGATCTGCATGTTCTTCCTGCAACTTGCCATTTGCTTTCGTCATCTCCTGAGCTCTTCCCCATTTGGAATGTCGAATTGATCATGCCAATCGAATGTAAATTTTCTGCTTGTCGTACTCCTTGAAGGAGATCTGTGCACTGTCGGCCAATGCATCTAGTGCCCTTTGTACTGTAGTTTTCTTCATATTAAACTTCTGTAGTGCATCAACTTTATTCTGTGAATTCAATGGACTGTTTTGCTGCATAGCCACGGTTAATAGTCGACTCAGTATTAAAGTGGCTAATGTGTTATTAAATTAACTATTAAAGTGAGGATTTGAAGTACCCTAAACTGACCAATAGTGTGTTAAATTTTTTTATATTGCATAAAAATGAAATGTACACAAAACACTTTCTTAATAAACTCATTCCACATTGATAGACACATACATTAGTTTGGCACATAAGTAAACCATGATAATAGTTAACCAAATTGGGATAAAAGCAGTATTCTAAGGGAACCACGGTAATACTTCCTCTCCCTCTTATTTATTTGGATTCAAAGAAGCTACAATAAGTTAACTGGAAAATAAAGAGTAACAAAGCAAAAATAATGAAAGAACATGATAACACATGCTATAAACTCTAGAAACGTAAAACTCTCTGGAGGGGGAGTGAGTATATAGTGACCATAACTACATATGACAGGGCAGCAACAAAAATTAGCATACAGTGAAGAGCAAAACCAGAACTGAACCTACGTTCCATGCCAAACTCTTCTGCGAATGCCTCTATGTCAGATGAAATCTCAGAGCAGCCCTTTTGACCAACAAAATGCGGGGGTTCAGTGCCACATCTCTCCGCTCCATAGCACTACCGATCTAGCTGTGCAGGTCTTCCAGATCCTCTACAGCCACAGCTTGCCTTTTCATGCCCATCTTAAGGTCTACACCCATCTTCCTTAACTTTGTTAGTAGCTGAACTTCTACTCTCATCGAGAGGATGACACTAGGAGTTGGGAAAATTTTCTGGTTTATTCTCACACAATGCCATGCCAACCCAAGGGGTTGGAGATACATATTTATAGGTGCAAAGGCAGCCAAGCATATGCTAAGATGCTAGTCTAAGATGATGTCCTCTAAGATGCCTAGATGTTGTCCTAGATGCAAGTCTAAGATGCTAATATGATGTCCCCTAAGATGCTGTCCTGGTGTGGCAGCAAGGTGCTGTTGTCCTGATTGGTTGGGGCAGCAACAACCAAGACTTATCCCATCATTCTCCCCCTAAGTCTTGTGCATTGTCTTGTGGGAAGGTTGGACCATCTTGGTCCTGGAACAGAGCTCAACAAGCTTGATCCTCCCAAGAGGCTTGGTGAGCAGGTCCACAAGCTGGTCCTTGGTGTTGATGTAGCTCGCCTTGATGCTCCCTTCCTCCAGGAAGCCTCAGATGAAGTGGTACCTTACCCGGATGTGCTTGCTCCATTCATGGAAAATGGGGTTCTTTGCCAGGGCCAGAGCGGACTTGCTGTCCACTCTGAGCCCCACCGCTCCAGTATCTCTGCCAAGGAGATCACCAAGCAGTCGAGCAAGCCAGAGCGCCTGAGTCAAAGCGGTGGAGGCCGCTATGTACTCGGCCTCGCAGCTGGACAGGGCCACCACCTGTTGCTTGATCGACTGCCAGCTAACGAGGCACTTGCCGAGGAAGAAGAGAACCCGCTCGTGCTCTTGCTGGTGTCGATGTCGCCGGCATGATCGTTGTCGCTGTACTCGATGAAGTGTGCCTCCCTAGGACACCTCGGGTAGTAGAGGCCACGGTCGAGAGTCCCCGCGACGTAACAGATGATCCTCTTCACAGCCTGCTTCGCTGCATCAACCGACTAACGTAGCCGACTGAGAATACCAAGTCCGGCCGTGTGTGGGTGAGGTAGCGAAGGCTCCCCTCAAGACGCCGATACTGCATAGCGTCCACCTCCTCCGTCGTGCTGTCGCGGCTGAGCTTCAACCTCTCCTCCTTCGGAGTGAGAGCTGGGTTGCAGTCGGTGAGCCCAGCCAGCCCAAAGACGCGCTTGGCGTAGGCGGTTTGTCGAAGCATGATCCCGGAGTCGTCCTGGTGCACCTCGATCCCCACGTAGAAGGAAAGAGGCCCCAGATCACTCATCTAGAAGGTGGCCTTCATCTCTTCCTTGAACGCCGTCACCTCCGCATCCTTGGTGTCGGTGATCACCAAGACGTCGACGTAGACACCCACCAGCAGGGCGCTTCCTCCATTGCCCCGCCGGTAGATGGCCACCTCGTGTGGGCTTTGCTTGAAGCCCATCCCCTTGAGCGTGGAATCCAACTTGGCATTCCACGCCCTCAGTGCCTGCCGCAAGCCATAGTGTCGGGGGTAGACCCCCAGGGGTACCCAGAAGGCGGATTGGCCCAACCAGCAAGGGGCGGCCCAATCCGAGTACATCTGGATCGGTTTGTCGGACTGGCTGGCCCACCAGTCGGAGGCCCACCAGTCGGGCGAACCGGATGGGCGCGACGATGCGCGCGGCAAGGAAAGCACACGGCGTATCCCGCAAGAAGCTCGGAGATCAAGATAAACTAGCCGGAATTGTAGGGAAAGATATCTGTGATCGTTATGGGATCAAATCCTTGTATTCCGGGTAGGTTACGATCTCTGGCCGACTTGTAACTCAAGGCAGCCGGACTATATAAGGCGCCTTGAGACCCCCCTCCAGAGCAACAACATCTACGCACAACATCTACGCTACAACCCTAGGACAGAACCCAACTACGGAGATCCTTCAGGAACTTCATATACAGCAATACAATCGCCGCCAACACAGGACGTAGGGTATTACGTCATCTCGACGGCCCGAACCTGTTCAATCCTTGCGTCTTGTGTTACCATCGACTTCTGATCCTCGATCTGTCCCTCAACAAATCAACCACGTAGGCTACCCTGTGTGGACTGCCGGGTCCAAACATCCGACAGTTGGCGCGCCAGGTAGGGGTTGATCGACGAGATCAATCTACAAGCTCGATGGCATTCACTTCCGCCGTCGTCACGCCGGCGACCATGAAGATTTCCATCACCGAGGGGGCTATGTTCTTCTTCGGATCCATGGTCTTCACCGCTGGACCCGAGGGAGAGCTCTCCTTCACCCGTGACGCCACCCCGGAGGAGACAGCGCCACGACTGGACGCTACGCCAGACGGGATCGTCACCATCACCACTCCGTCGCCAACCATCGCCAACCACTCGGCGACCGCGACGGCCGGCGTTGTTCTCCCGTCATCTGAAGGGAACACGCCGTCTCCTACACCGCCGACTGCTTCGTCCACTCCGCCTCGACCACCCAGGGTGCAGGAGACGCCCGAACAACGAAGGCGCCGATGGGCTGCACGCCAACGCCAGTTCGAGGCGGACATGGATCACGCCATCGCCTCCATCGGTGAATGCATTGAGCTCACCGAATCCGCTCGACAGGGCATCGCCTCGCCGGCTCGGTTCCCGCTGGGACTCAGGAACAGCGGAGCCGTCTACCAGCAAGCACTCGGCGAACGCATGAACGCCGACTACTCTCCAGATGCGATCCGGGAGGTCGAACCCATCACGGCCACCCAGATCGGATCTACTCCGGATGTTGCAGCGGCACAACACCATCAAGATACGCCGACTCCGCCCGAACCAACTCCGGCTTTCCCGCGGGTGACACGTGTCCTCCCTCCAAATAAGAGGATCACGCCAGCCAAGCGGGAGACGTTCGTCTCCGACATATCTGCCGACGAGCCGACGGTCCAGGGCGAGGATCAGGCACGCCGTGACGCCAGGATCGGGCGTAACGGTGAAAGGCAACGACGCCGTGACGCGCGGCGAGAAGGCCGAAACCCCAGGATCACACGTAATCTCCAAAACGACTTCGTCCAAGAGATCGGCGGCGTGGGTGTCTACGCCACTCCGTCGGCCAACCTTGCCGCCGCGCACCAAGATCTAGAAGGGATCCCGGAGACTCCTGAGCTCAACCGGATCAAGGTCAGGCTGACTGCAGCCGCGGGCATGATCGCCCAGAGGGCTCCTGCTTCCTCATCTCGCCACTCCAGGTCGGCCAGTCGCCGGGATGCCGATCGAGGCGTGGTCGAGCAGCCCGATCTCCGCGAACAACTTCGCAACCGCGATCTCCGAAGGAACCTTGATGATCGTCACCGCCGGAGGGATGAGGAAGAACTCCGACGGCGCGCCGAGTACAACCGCGAACATGGCCCTCCGGGGCTGGATCGCGAAGCACGCCAACGCCGAGAACTCGAGGCCGCTGAGGTCGCACGCCGCCGAGAGTTCGACCGCAAGTACGGGGCTCCACTCGGACAGGACAGGCCACCCCGAGCTAATACCCCGGAAGACTACTCTGCCGACTCAGGGCACGCGGACACCGGGAACCTCAACGACTGCGACGGCTTCCCGGCATTCACTGCCCGAGTAAGATCCATCAGAATGCCTGCCAACTTCAAGCCTACAGGCATAGAGAAGTATGACGGGAAGGCGGACCCGACGCTGTGGCTCCGGACGTACAGCATCGCCATCCGCGCGGTGAACGGCGACCACGACGCCATGTGCGCCTACTTCCCCGTCGCCATGACCAAGGTGGGGCTAACTTGGCTCCACAGCCTTGAGCCCGACTCCATTGACAGCTGGGCGACCCTCTGCGACAAGTTCAAAAGCTACTTCCAGGGGAGCTCCATCCGACCAGGCACCGCCTGGGACCTGGGCAAGGTCAAGCAGAACCGCGGGGAGAGCCTCCGCGACTACACCGACCGGTATATGGAGAACCGGAACTTAGTTCCCGGCTGCTCCGAGTCGGAGATCATCAGCTACTTCCTCGACGGCCTCGCCGACTCCGCCGTCTTCGAGCGCCTTTGTGAAGACCTGCCAAAGACCTCCGGCGAGTTCTTTGGCCGGGTGAACAAGATGGCCAACGCCAAGGAGGCTGTCCGACTCCACTACGGCAAGAAAAGCACTCGGGACGACGATCGTCCCCCTCGCCGAGAAGACCGCCCGAAGAAGGAGGATACGCGCCGTTCCCGACCTGAGCCAAGCAGGAGGGACGACCGGAAGCGCTCGAGAGACTTCACCGTCGCCGCCATGG
>CM014276.1:7362641-7380003 GCA_004135705.1 Alloteropsis semialata | reverse complement strand
GACTCGTCCGCGGAGTCGGATTCGCTGGTGTCGCCGTCGGAGAAGGGGTCATCCTCCGGCCTCGGATCGCCGACGCCGCCGCCGCTCGGCATGGCTGCCGCAGTGCCGTGTTATGGTCGTGTTCGCGGGAGTGTGCGCCTAGCGCGCGGCTCATTCTATTCCAATATCTACATGCATAATGCCTATAGCCATTCTCCCCAACGCAAGTATGGTATAACTTAACATGGTACAAGGAATGAATATTTGATGGACCGATTACTAAAAAATGGCTAAGATTTTCCAATGCACAATTTCACATTCGGCAATCAGAAAAATTGAATAAATAAAAGATACGGACAGGTGTGTAGCAAAGTGAGTGTGCATGTCTCATAAACTTACATATGCTGTAAATATGACAGCTACAGATGCAACCCAACCTCCAATTTGACTGTGGAACTCATGACTAAGCTGTGGACAAACTGCGGCAGCAAAGAACATCACTGGGATTACAATCACACATACTGTGAGCACGAGTGACCTCACATCTGACCCAAAGATAAGTCTCCCTCCAAGGAAAAACAACTGCAAGAACGCACAAAAGGAAAAAAAAAAGCGTAGCAGCAAATCTGCAGAAAGGGCTGAAGACCAGTAGGATTAGAATGACACCTAGCATTTGCATTTGCCTTTTTAACCATGCAGAGAATCATGTCTTTGGTAACTCGAGATATTGAATATTTAAGTCACTTTAGTGCTGCAGTCTCTACGATACGTCTTGGTAATTAGTTGTTATAACAATGGCTCATGCTTCGCCCATTATTCACATAAAGATCCATGATGCTTGGAAGGTTGGTATTGGAATTCATTAGCATGGCATTAGCAATGGCCATGATAGAAACAACTGGTTGAACACCTGGTAAGCATCCACGCAAGGGCATAGATCTAATAATTAGTTTAGTTGAAAAACTGAAAATGATTTGTTGCTCAACAAACATCATGAGATAAGGTTACCAGTGATGTATTTGTGTTCAACCTCTTCCAGAGAAATATTGGAAACCAAAAAGAAGACAATGCAAACATAGCCCATAGTATGATAACCTCCTAGAGAGAGAAGACTTCCACAACCTTTTGTCATCGAGCAGACAAAAATGAACAGCCAAAAATATCCCTAAACTACTGACTAAAAAGCATATACTGATTCAGTGCAGAACATGCAAAACAGTCAGGCATAAAAGGTACCGCCAAAAAATCACAAGCTGGAAACAGAAGGAATTGGCCTTGCTCAGTTTTCAAATCAAGAATCAGAAAGCCTAGAGTGATGTGCAAGGGACACTAAATGGCACGCATTTTATCTACAGTCATATATATTAGATTGGCAAAATGAGGTTTAATTTGACAATGGCCAGACTGAACCACAAATAATCAATGTTAGTACATACCAAGCACAAAACACACTTTCAAGCAACCCAATCAAATCTAGGGATTAGAGTGTCAAGAACATCTTATAAAAAAAATCCAAAGAAAAATGTAGTGCTAGCTGATTGTGCAAGTCCAGCACCAGGAGGTTTGGGGAAAAAAAACAATCTGAACACAAGTACACTGCACAGCTATTTTTTTTTTACAGGGGAACTATTGTTGAGTGTTGATATATAACTTTAGTCATATTAGCAAAGAAATAGAAAAGTAGCACAAAGCTGTAAGGCAAGGAAAGGAATTATCATCAATGTGACAGTAATACTTCACCAAATATAAGATATATAATTAAGTATATGACATAAAAAGGGACACCATGATAGCGAGTGATTCAAATGCACAAGCAGCTCTTCAGGCAAACCAACAATCTGCAGCTTCAAAAAAATTCTGTCAGAAAATGGAGATCATATATCACCCAATTCCCATGGGTATATACAAGTTGGGGCAGGTATGCTCGTCTTTTAATGCCCGTGGCCATGGTTGCGAGCACAAATGTTTACCCCAGTGGCGTAATAGTCATGAGTTTGTTATGAATGTGCACAGACAAATCCATGTTACCCATCACTTCCGTGCCTAGAAACAACATATTACTTGAGATTCAAAGATGGCACCTTTACCTGCCAAGGTCTCTCGGTCCAGGGGCATAGGCCAATAAAGCTAGTAATGGTTCAAAAACCAAGCTAAATCCACGTCAAACTACTTAAGACTATACTATATTGTATAAACCAATCTAACCATATCCATTTACTCTTACCTCCAAACCAATCCAATCCATTTAGACTAGTTTCCCAGATCAAATTAAATCGGTTCATTTCTATAGTTTAGGTGTGGCTTTGGATGTAGGGCCCACGAATAGATACGGTTGTACCGATTTGTATGGAGTACCGGACCGTGGTTCTGAGAAATCTCCAAGAAATTTCGGTCAAACCTGCTAAAATTTTAAGGTGTGAATGCGAACTTTTAATTCTAGGGTCCGGGTTTACATGTGGGGCTCACATGTAATTTGGCTATATTGATTTGCACATAGTAGCAGACTGTGGTTCTGAGACATCTCCAATAAATTTCGGCAAAATCCGCTAAAATTTTAAGGTGTGAACGTGAAGTTTTAATTTTAGGGTCCGGTTTTGGACGTGGGCCCACATGTAGATATGGCAACACCAATTTGCACGAAGTGGGGGATTATCATTCTAAGACATTTTCAACAAATTTCAGTTAAAATTTTCATGTGTGAACGTGAGATATTAATTTTAAGGTCGGGCTTTTAATCTAACTTACACTTACACATATAACCATTATAATTGTTAACCATTCTAGACCGTTGTAACTATTAAACCAAACCAAATCAAACCATTATATGTGGCAACCCATTATTCACCAAACCAAGCTAATCCAATAAAAAACCAAACCACTAAAACTGGTTTGAGACCGAACCATTACCAGCTTTATAGGCCAAGCACGAAGCCACGCTCTTAGCACGGCTCCATGACAAGGAGAAGAGATCATGTAGTTGTCAACATAAGTTACCGTGAAATACCTCACATGTAAAGACACAATAAACTATCACGCCACAGTTGCTGGACAATACAAGAGGGAAGAAATATTCCCACCGGATGAACCCCTACAATTTGTAAGTCCTGAATATACATGGAGTAAGATAGCAGATTCTGCCAATCAATCTTAGATCCTCCAAAGACACATACCGTGGGAACAAACTGAAAGGTAATAAAATTAGTTTCTCGTCCTCAACTGCTGTAGTTATTTGGCAAATACAAAGTGATAAACAATTGGTAAACTCGTGAGTACAGGAGTATCAGCACACAAAGACATCACTGATTGTCCAGTGCCAATCTCTTTGTACCCAAGTGTCAAGCGGTAAGTTTAGTACAAGTAAATCAGTGTGTTGGCGATCAAAATTGGCACAAGAACAACATGGCAGGAAGAACCGGTGGAACCGGATTTAGAAACCGGTGGGACCGGTTTAGTTCACTATTGCCCATCTGACAGGGCAAACCGGTGGAACCGGTTTGGGAACCGGTGGAACCGGTTTTCCCCGAGTCCTAGTAGGTTTGGACTCTTTTTATAGATCCGAGTTGTAATAGGACTTTCCTTGCGGGGTATAACCTCCCCACCCTATAAATATGAAGGGTCACGGCCGATTGAGGGTTATCCAATCGATCAAAATCAATATACCTTTACTTTTTGTCATCTCTCAAACCCTAACTTTTTCAACCCTAATTGCTGTCCATTCTTCGTCTTCACGGCGATTGACGGCTCTCTGAGCGGCCTGCCGATCTCAGAGAAACTCTAGGCGCGCCTTCCCTGACGGGGTACCTCCCGGGCCGGCGATCTTACATCTACGCAGCAACCCCTGAAGAACCGGTTTCACCGGATCCTCAAACCGGTTTCACCGGTTTCGTCTGGGTGTGCTGCAATCGATTGATCCGTTGCGGATCCGCGCGAACTAGCGCGATTTTCAGTGTGTTGACCAGAAAAAGCGTCAATACATTTTTGGCGACTCCGCTGGGGAATTTGGAAATCTTGGTTTTAATAACCGATTTATCAAACCCTAGCCAGATGGGCTCAATTTCAGATCTCGACAAGGATAACATCGTTGTTCCCTCCATGGAGGAGATCAGCGAGGAAGAACGCCAGAAGTTCAATGCAGCCCAAGAATTTTTCAAGAGTCAATTCCTGATGGGGCTGAAGAAGGATCACCATGGCAAGGTGACAAGAACTCAAGAATTTATGATGCCGGCGTTCATGATGAAAGATCAGAAGGTGGAAAAAATACCTCCGGTAACTATACACCCACCTGAAGCTTCTGTTCCTAAATCCAATGAAGAACTTAGTGCTGCGTTTTCACATACCGAAGAATTAGTATGTACACTAGCGGATAGGATGGATAAAATTGATAGGTTGGTAGAATCTTCTGGTTATGCACAAAATTTAGCACCTATGCAACATGAGAATATGCATGCGAATATGTCGGCTACACCAGGAAAAACACTTGAAAACCCAATGTATGGTATGCCGCCTAAGTTTTATCCAGGACAGGTACCGCCGCCAACACATGTTTCGCCAGCCCCGGCGAAACCGGTTTCACCGGTTCCTGAAACCGGTGGAACCGGTTCTGCTGCTCAGGCTGCACAGCAGTTAGTACCATATGCCACAGCTCCTCTTTCGGTAGTCCCTAACCGAAATACAGAGATAGTTAATGGATCTGCTTATATTGGAACACGTGCATACACATCACCCCCTTTGCCCAACCAAAACGTTAATTCTAGTGGGGTTCCTAATGACGTTTATGATCAATATTTGCGGCAAAGTCCTAATCGTATGCCTCATGTTGTTCAAGTTCAAAGTACAGCCACAGGGCAATCTGATCTAGCTCGTTCATATTTATATGCTGAGTTCTATAAGATGAAGGATGAGTTAGCTAGTGTTGGTATTTCTTACGATCGCAGATAAATCTGCAAGCGCACGGATACCGTTGTAGCTTTCACCCGGAAGTATTCAGGGTATCGAATCCACAGGGAACGTGTGTACTAATCTTCTAACTAGATCGTCCAAGGACAACAAGAGAAATGATTGGCGAGGGTAGAGAGGATTCCTATGGTTTAAGGACCTTGAAGAAGAATAAGCTCAGCGTCTATTGTTTGCTTACTTTGGGCACCGGGGGTATCCTAGGCCTCTAGGAAATTGCCGGCCAACAGCTCTACGCCGTACCTGTACGTGGAGGATTACAAAGGACGGACAGGGCTGTCACCACCTGCCGCCTACCTCTTCTAATCCGTGGGGCTACGAGGCAAACAAAGGTAACTTCTAGCCCAGACACCACGTCTATGCTATCAATTACTACTTTAGTCTTGTTCCTGGACCAAAGTATTCACTAAGCATTCACAAATGATTAATGAACGATGAACCCGCAAGCAACTATGGAATGGAACTTACTTAATCAAGAGAACTCAATATCATAAGAGGTCACGAACACTTACTAGAAGAAGGAAGCATCCGTCGAGGTACAAGATCGGGGAAGAGTGCCGACAGTCCCGGCACTTCCCCCGGACTACCCCTCACTCTCTCTCTATTCTCTAGATACTACACTGGAGTAGAGCTTCGCCTTGGAGTGGAGCTTGTGGCTTCTCAATCTTGTGTGTTTCTTCAATGACCGGTATGCAGCTATTTATAGCTTGTAGAGGCGGTTGGGAGTGGACACGTGGAAGATGAGGACGAACGGACTCAGTCACAGGTCGGGCGATTCGGGGAGATCGGCCGACGTTCGATCCACCGCCTTAAGTGATGCACGGCACAGATGGACTCCTGGAGGCGGTGGGAACCCGTACCAGAAGGATGAGGCGGTTTGGCCTCCGGACCAGGTCGGGCGACCGGGCTCGGTCGGGCGACCGGGCTCGGTCGGGCGACCGTCCACCGGCACCGATCGTGCCCATCTTTGACTTAGTGACTGTTTAGTGGGTCCTCATGGCGGTTCCAGGTGGTATAGGTGCATTTGAGTACGTTTAGGTTGGAAGGTGGGCCCTTCTATCCATGTGACCTCTCCTTGGACCATTCCCATCTCTTGGATCCAACCGACATGGAATCAGTGGCTAGGATGGTCCTGGAGTGTGCTTCTTTGCTGTGGACAAAGATGGGCTTTATTGGGCTTGGGCCCAGGTCGGCCGACCTAGGTGGGTCGGGCGACCTGGCCCTGAGCCCAATTGTCCTCCTCTTTTGCCAACTATTTCCTGCAATCACATATTCACCAAAGCTCGTGGAATTGATTAGATATAAACCTTATCACTATGTTTGGTGATTATATTTGACATATTCTCTGCAGGAGTTGACGGCCAAAAGTGGTACTTAAGGACCGTCAACAAGCTCCCCCCACACTTAGCCTTTGCTCGTCCTCGAGTAAAGATTAAAGACTAAGGTGGAAAACCTGACTCCAACTGATATGATGCAAGCATATAAATTATTCCAAGATATACCTGCACTTGTGAATTTTGAAGTGTCTATGATGTCATCTTGGATGGTTGAAGAATGGAACGGATTTGATTCAAGTCATCTGCACTCTTCTGTTAAGAAACTTGGGTTTTGATAAATTTTCAAAAACATAACCTTACCTAGCTCCTCGAATGATTCTCTCAGATCGCTCAATGTGTATGATTCCTCACCAAGGCATTTCTTTGCCTTCTTTCACCTACTTCTAAAAGGCTTATGTGGAGCTCAAGGTAGGAGTAAAGATAAGGCATACTTGCATTACATATATTGCAATGTCAAAAAGTGGATCCAAGAAGAATACTATTCATACAATCTGATCAAGATGTGCATGTATGTGGAACAATGGAATTGTAGCTCCTTTTTGTATGATCTCTCTCCTCTTGAATTTATTTTGAGAACATGGCTATCTCTATTTTTTTCTTTTTATCATGCTCAATGCTTTTTGTGAGCATGTCTCTCTTTTTTCCCTTTTTTTCATAGCCCATGTCTCTTTTACAAAGGATATTGAGATCAATACTTATATAGAGCATTTATTTTGTGGATAAATAAGATGTATGTTGCTGACTTCCAGTGTAGAAGTTTAGCATGCATATGTGGAGTGTATGTGATCTTGATCATAAAAGCATGAAAGCATCTTAAAAGGGTCACAACAATTTGACAAAGCTCAATGCAATAGACAAGCAACATATGTGTATGGGTTTTTCAATGTGAACATCATATGGCTTTGGTAGGAATAAGGCATCACTGAGGAGCTTTGCAATGCTACTAATTTTAAAGTTTCTGCAAGAAAAACATCCCAAGTACTTTGTACAGAAAGAGCAAGATTTCCTTTATCATACCATATCTCATTAATCAACCACTTAGATAAACATGTTTCCTAAGGATATATGTTCACAAGCAACATGTGTATGTGCAAGGAATAAAGTATATGCAAGCCAATCAAGGATAGACATGTAAACCAAAAGAGCATCCAAGTTCATTTTATCATGAGTTTAATTTTAAAGATTATCTCAAGATAGGATTGAATTAACTCATGAACTAGAGAGGGTGAGGGACAGGATGTGCAAACCATCGCTCTGGACGAAAATGTGGACGAGAGATGCCAGATGGCCTTCGGCTGACCAAGGGGATCGGCCGACACCTTCTGGGGCTCGGTCGCCTTGATCTTTCTTGAGCTGACATGTGCGATGTTGTACAACCTGTCTGTGGATGGTCTCGATAATGTGCACGTCAGGAAACTCGAGAGACCCCCCACACTTGATCTTGTACCTGCATTTATTCATACATGGTGGAAACAAAACAATGGCTCTTCGGTTTTAAAGACCAAAAGCCTTATTGAATTCAAAGTTTTCTTTTTATGTAATTTTTTAATGATTTTTTATAGAGCAAGATGAAAGACCAACATCACCTGAAAACCAAGATAAAATTTTGTACGAATGGAACATGTTGCGAAATACTTACCGACCTCCCCCACACTTGGATTTTTATGTCGCGGGACAACAAAAATCAAGTGTGTTGGCTTCCTTCGAAATTTGTTCCATGAACAAAACTTACCAAGGTGTTACTGCTGATGTAGCTCCATGTTCTTAAGCATCACCTGTCCATCGTTCTTCTTAATCTCCACCTGAAATAGTTAATGACCAGAAATACCCGAAGGAAAGCTTATCCTAAAAACATGTTCTTGCTTTTATTTGAAAGGAAAAATAAATGATAATCCGGGCCATCTCCCGGCAGTGCTTTGTTTATGGTCCAAAGCTAGACCATGGGGAACCCTCACATTGCTGCTATCATTGGCGACGTAGTTCCCATGGTTATCGCCAATTGTTAATGTACCGTTGAAGTTCTAGCTGCAATGTTAGTGCCAAAGATGCAAAACGAAATTTGCAATGTTTATGATAAACGAATGCATCCACAACCAACCTCCTAAACATTTTAGAAGAGAGGACCTTAAGGTGGTTGTAGTCCTCGCATGCGCTTGTGGCACAAAGTGTAACTAACTCTGGAGATTCATTAAATGAGCATGACTCTTGTGGGATTTTGAAAGAGAAGGTTTCATGTTCATTTATGGAATCCTTTTGCTTGGACTCCAGAGTCAAAATTTCAAGCGTGTCCATGGCCTTTGGGTTCTCCAACTCAAGAGGTTCGTCATTGAAAATCAAAGTTGTTTCTCGACCATTATCGAGAACAACTTCCTGAGGGCCTAAGGGACATGGCTTCCGCTTGATTGAAGGCGGTGATGAAGGTCGCTCGAGATGAGAAGTAGGTTCGAATGGCGACACAAACATCACCTTCTCGAGTGGGCTATGCTCGGGGAGAGGCCTTGCCATAGAAGTTTCTGGGCAAGAAATATGAGTGGCAAGAGTAGCTTTCCCGAGCTCCCCATTGAGGCTCCCTTGAGATACTTCTTTTTGGAGAAGCCTTTCTAGTGGGAAGCCTATGAGAAGATCAAAATCGAGGATAGAAAAGATATGGAAATCTAGATGAACCTTGATTTTGTCTATTTTGATCGGCACAGCCCTTGCAATTTCGACATTCAAAGATGATTGGCAAAAGCAGCTTTCCCAAGCGTGTCATGAAGGCTCCCATGAGATGCTTCTTTTTGGAGAAGCTTTTCTAGTGGGAAGCCTATGAGAAGATCAAAATCGAGGATAGAAAAGATATGGAAATCTAGATGAACCTTGATTTTGTCTATTTTGATCGGCACAGCCCTTGCAATTCCACGACATTCAAAGATGTGTCCTGAGGGACTTTTGAAAAGCTTGTCGGTCGAGGCTAGAGGCATGTTGCCCAAGAAAATGTTTGCGAAGTATTCAGACATGATGCTAGCCTCGACGGTTGGGTTGTATAGGGCTTCTACGGCAATTCCCCTTAAAGAGCAAGGCATGGTTGTGGAAGGTGTAACCATCCGAATTGCTTCGGAAGAACGCTTTACTTCCTTTAACCATTCCATTGGTGGTTCTCTTATGGACATATCGGGGAAGACCTCCATGAATGGATCTGAAGGATGATAAATGGAAAGTGTCATAGCCTTCTTGTGCCTAGTGTGATCAGAGGGATTTCCATAATCCTCGGATGCCGAAGGTAGAACTTCTTCTTCCTTCGGTAGCCTTGGTTCGGATGTGGGCTCTAAGACTGGATCGTGCGAGGTAAAAGGGTTTGGCTCGGGTCTTGTCTTAGAGCTGTGCTGGGGTTTGTGCTGTGTTTCGGTAGAGGGAGTGTTTTCTAGAATCTTCTCTACAAGAGCTCTCCCTTCTTCCAGGGTTACGTGCATGAACGAACCACCGGCGGCACCATCTAGGATGAAAGCAACTTCTTTTTTTAGGCCCAATCGAAAATGTTGCATGAGCATGAAGTCGGGTATGCCTAAGTCTGGGCCAAACTTGTTTAGTGAAACAAATCTTTCCCAAGCTGCACCTAGAGTTTCCTTCTCACCCTGCTGGAAGCAGACGATCTCCTTCCGAAGGGCACATATACGGTGAATGGGAAAAAAGTAAAGACAAAACTTGTCCCGTAGTTTTCCCCAATTTCCATTTACATCCCTGATGGTTTGGTAGTACCATCTCTTTGCCGTCTCATCGAGAGAGAACGGAAATAACTTCCATTTGATGGTCTCTTGTGTCATGCCTGAGATTCTCAAACATGAGCACAACAACTCGAATTCTCGCAGGTGATCATAAGGATTTTCGTTGTTGGCCCCTGAGAAGGTTTTATTCCGAACCATGGCTATAAAGCCGGGGCGGAGTTCAAAGCTAGATGTGGTGATTGGTTGATCAGAAGGTGGTAGCTCAAAGAACTCACGCCTTGGAGCAGAGAAGTGTATAATAGAATATTGCTCCATGGTAGAGGGGGTAACTGGTAAAATAAAAGAAAATAAAAAGATACGAGGACGAACGAGTTTCGAAGATAATACAACAACCGTTCCCCGGCAACGGCGCCAGAAAGCTTGTTGGTATTTCTTACGATCACAGATAAATCCGCAAGCGCACGGATACCATTGTAGCTTTCACCCGGAAGTATTCAGAGTATCGAATCCACAGGGAACGTGTGTACTAATCTTCTAACTAGATCGTCCAAGGACAACAAGAGAAATGATTGGCGAGGGTAGAGAGGATTCCTATGGTTTAAGGACCTTGAAGAAGAATAAGCTCAGCGTCTATAGTTTGCTTACTTTGGGCACCGGGGTATCCTAGGCCTCTAGGAAATTGCCGGCCAATAGCTCTACGCCGTACCCGTACGTGGAGGATTACAAAGGACGGACAGGGCTGTCACCACCTGCCGCCTACCTCTTCTAATCCGTGGGGCTACGAGGCAAACAAAGGTAACTTCTAGCCTAGACACCACGTCTATGCTATCAATTACTACTTTAGTCTTGTTCCTAGACCAAAGTATTCACTAAGCATTCACAAATGATTAATGAACGATGAACCCGCAAGCAACTATGGAATGGAACTTACTTAATCAAGAGAACTCAATACCATAAGAGGTCACGAACACTTACTAGAAGAAGGAAGCATCCGTCGAGGTACAAGATCGGGGAAGAGTGCCGACAGTCCCGGCACTTCCCCGGACTACCCCTCACTCTCTCCCTATTCTCTAGATACTACACTGGAGTAGAGCTTCGCCTTGGAGTGGAGCTTGTGGCTTCTCAATCTTGTGTGTTTCTTCAATGACCGGTATGCAGCTATTTATAGCTTGTAGAGGCGGTTGGGAGTGGACACGTGGAAGATGAGGACGAACGGACTCAGTCACAGGTCGGGCGATTCGGGGAGATCGGCCGACGTTCGATCCACCGCCTTGAGTGATGCACGGCACAGATGGACTCCTGGAGGCGGTGGGAACCCGTACCAGAAGGATGAGGCGGTTTGGCCTCCGGACCAGGTCGGGCGACCGGGCTCGGTCGGGCAACCGTCCACCGGCACCGATCGTGCCCATCTTCAGCTGAGTGACTGTTTAGTGGGTCCTCATGGCGGTTCCAGGTGGTATAGGTGCATTTGAGTATGTTTAGGTTGGAAGGTGGGCCCTTCTATCCATGTGACCTCCCCTTGGACCATTCCCATCTCTTGGATCCAACCGACATGGAATCAGTGGCTAGGATGGTCCTGGAGTGTGCTTCTTTGCTGTGGACAAAGATGGGCTTTATTGGGCTTGGGCCCAGGTCGGCCGACCTAGGTGGGTCGGGCGACCTGGCCCTGAGCCCAATTGTCCTCCTCTTTTGCCAACTATTTCCTGCAATCACATATTCACCAAAGCTCGTGGAATTGATTAGATATAAACCTCATCACTATGTTTGGTGATTATATTTGACATATTCTCCGCAGGAGTTGACGGCCAAAAGTGGTACTTAAGGACCGTCAACAGCTAGTATGATGTAGGATAAACTTTGTATTGATATGGGTAATTCTAGATTATATCAAAAACCATATTATGCTAATTTTGATGTTGTTCCTTATCCCAATAATTGGCGTGTTCCTGGTTTTGTGAAATTCAATGGTGATGATAATAAGACCACTTGGGAACACATTAGCCAATATATTGCTCAACTAGGAGAAGTTAGTTCTAATGATGCTTTGAAAGTTCGCTTGTTTTCACTATCTTTAAATGGAACTGCTTTTTCTTGGTTTTCTTCATTAACTCCTGGCTCAATTAATTCATGGAATCAATTAGAGCAAAAATTTCATGATCATTTTTATAGTGGGAGTGTTCAGATGAAATTGACAGATTTAACATCGGTTAAGCAACAAAGAGATGAATCTGTTTTAGATTATTTTAAACGATTCAAAGAAACTAGAAACCGGTGCTTTAATTTGTCACTTTCTGAAAGAGATCTTGCTGATGTTGCTTTTAATGGTTTAAGATCCATTATCAAAGAAAAGATAGAAGGCATTGAACATTTTTCAGTTAATCAAGTGCAAATAAGAGCTTTAGTTGCTGAAAACTAAATAAAAAATAATAAGGATACATATAAGACTCATCATTCCAATATTCATGTTGTTACTTATTAACCTAGTAGTTCGGACGATGATGAATATGTGTATGTTGCTGAACTTGTATGGCCTTCTAAGAATAAATCGTATACTTGTCCATCACATAAGCTAATTCAAAAGAATCAAAAAGAAGAAGTGCGATTTACTTTTGATGTTTCTAAATGTGATCGTATTTTTGATGAATTATTGAAGAATGGAAACATTAAGATGTCTCATACTATTCCTCCACTTGAAGAGCTTAAAAGGCGGGCATATTACAAATTACATAATTCTTTTTCACATGGTACTAATGATTGCAATGTTTTCCGTCGACAGGTGCAATCGGCCTTGAATGAAGGACGTTTGACACTACATGAGATGCAGGTGGATAAAGAATCTTTCCCTGTCAACACCCTTGAGATGCAACCTCCTAAAGTTCTGATTCGGCCGCATCAAGTCGAATCAACTAAAGAAAAAAATATTGTTGTGGGTGATGAGAAGCCAAAACCTGAAAATCTGAAGGGAAAATCAATTATCAGGGAAGTGGTGTGTGAGAAGACCCCCAATGGCAGAGAGACTTTCAAAATTACTGCAAGAGTCATGGATCTCGGGGGGCAAGGATCGTCAAAGAGACCGTTTGAGCCTGTACAGTACAAACCGGTTCCACCGGTTCCAGAAACCGATTTGACCGGATCTAGTCAGGGGCGCCCGAAGATGTTGAAGCCTAAGCGTCCTGAGATTGGAACCTGGAAAGTCAATGTGGCCAAGGATCAGGGCAAAGTTGCAAAGCCAAAAGTGACCTTTGACCAGTTGTTTTCCAAATATGCAAATCAAAGGCCAGTTGATGAGGATTGGCCGGCAAAAAAGAGGAAAAGGTCACCCATGCGTCAAGAAAAGCCAATTTCGCCTCCAAGGGCGAATAACAGGTGGAAGGGTGATGATGCAAGTTTTTATTCTTAACAGAACCAATGTCAAAACATGCCATGGATGCCTCCATATTACAATTATCAATATCTGCCATGGGATTACAGTGGGATGAATATGTCTTATTACCCTATGCAGCATCCTCCTTTTCATCCAGGATGGGGTAATAACAGAGTTCCAGTGCATGAGAGGTTGGTAGATAACAGTTCGGCTCCTCGTCGATCAGGTTGGGATGTGCCACCTAGAACCGGTGAAACCGGTTCTCCAAACCGGTTAAACCGGTTTTCTCAGAAGAGGCAACCTTCTCCTCCCAAGCAAGTTTATCAGCCTAAGAAGATGGAGGAAGTTGTCGAGAAGATGGAGGTCGACCAAGAGAGGACTACAGCTGCTGATGTAATTCAGATTGGTGACTTCCAGGTGAATTTGAAGGACGGTGACAAGATGCCAATGGTGATTGGTGGTGAAGTTAAGCCATCTTTACAAGAAGATGTTGCTGCAGGACCTGAGGAGGGTAAGAAGGTTGAAATTGATAAAGCTAAATACCTCATGCCTAGATGGTGTCCTCCAGGTTTGACACGCACGCAAAAGAGGAAGTTGTAGTGGCTTCGCTTTCCGGAACAGAAAGAGAAAGAACTGGAGAAGCAGAGGGAGGAGCACTTCAACAAATACAGACCTATGATTCCTCCTGGAAAGGGGTGGAAGAAGACTGAAGCTCCAGGGCAAAATCCGGTGGAACCGGATTCCAAACCGGTGGAACCGGTTCTACCCTCTTTGGCTTCCGCTGTTGCGTCAGAACCGGTGGAACCGGTTCTGAAACCAGAGGAACCGGTTTCTGCTGATCCAGGTTCATCTCGTATTGCCTCTGAGATTTCTGTCACTTCTACATTCTATCAGAGGTTGTTATCGGAATCTCAGAATATGGACGATGAACAGCTGGTTGATTATGGGTCGTCACCTGAACATATGAATATTGATGCTAATATGGTGCACCTATCTTCGGATTATTATTTATTCCGGAGGACGAGTTGGCTCATTTAGACTTTGGCCCAAAAGAAGCTATATTTAAAAGGCCAAAGGATTCTGAAAATCATCTAAAAGCGCTGTACATGAAGGATCATATCAATGGAAAGCCAGTTTCCAGGATGCTTGTTGACACCGGGGCGATTGTTAATTTGATGCCTTATTCTATGTTCAAGAAGCTTGATGGATTAGATGATGAGCTGATCAAGACCAACATGACTATTAGTGGTGTGGGAGGAGGCGAGCCTATGAGTGCTAATGGCGTTGCTTCTATAGAGCTCACCGTTAGGAGCAAGACGTTGGCTACTGCTTTCTTCGTCGCCGAGACCCAAGGTAACTTCAATTTAATATTGGGTCGTGATTGGATTCATGCAAATAGATGTGTACCTTCTAGTTTGCATCAGTTTCTTATTCAATGGATAGACGAAGATATTGAGGTTGTACATGGGGATACATCGGCTTGTGTTGCTGTGGCTGATGGTTCTACCATGTCTATGCATGATCATGTCAAGTGCTTAACAGGTTTAGACATATCTGATTATGAGATGATCAGCTGTACTAGAGATGGCTTTGTGCCTGCTGTTCTAAAGCCGGTTGAGTATCGGCTAAACCATTTGTTGTGAATCGATGAATAATTCAGAATGGTTGCAGCAGAGACTTGAGCACTATCGGGCACAAAAGAACGATATGTGTGAGGCCATTGAAGACTTTGATGACATGAGTAAATTAGGACAAGGCTTTACGTCGGCTGATCCTTTAGAGGAGATTGATATTGGTGATGGCACTATACCTAGGCCGACGTTTGCAAACAAAAATTTGAAAGCTGATTATAAGGCTGAGTTAATCGAGCTGTTGAAAGAGTATGTTGATTGTTTTGCATGGAATTATCAAGAGATGCCTGGTTTAAGTCGCGAGTTAGTTGAACATCGGCTACCTATTAAGCCTGGTTTTAGGCCTTTTAAACAAACTGCTAGGCGTTTCAATCCTAATATGTATGACCGAATTAAAGAAGAAATTAATCGGTTGTTGCATGCAAATTTTATTAGGCCTTATCGTTATGCTGAATGGTTATCTAATATTGTGCCAGTTGAGAAAAAAGATTCTGGTAAGCTCAGAGTTTGCATTGATTTTAGAAATTTAAATAGAGCTACTTCTAAAGATGAATATCCTATGCCTATAGCCGACATGCTTATTAATGATGCTTCTAGACATAAAGTTATTAGTTTTCTTGATGGTAATGCTGGTTACAATCAAATATTCATGGCCGAAGAGGATATATCCAAAACGGCTTTCATATGTCCAGATTTTGTTGGTTTGTTTGAGTGGGTAGTCATGACCTTTGGTTTAAAAAATGCTGGTGCTACTTACCAAAGGGCAATGAATTTAATTTTTCATGACTTGCTTGGATTAATCATAGAAGTTTATATCGATGATATTGTTGTTAAATCGGCTGGTTTAAAACCTCATTTAGCTGATTTAAGGCTTG
Source organism: Alloteropsis semialata (assembly GCA_004135705.1). Classification (NCBI taxonomy): domain Eukaryota; kingdom Viridiplantae; phylum Streptophyta; class Magnoliopsida; order Poales; family Poaceae; genus Alloteropsis; species Alloteropsis semialata. Next base: position 7,364,163 of record CM014276.1, on the reverse strand, counting down.
CTTTTGAGAGAATGCGTCGATATGGATTAAAGATGAACCCACTTAAATGTGCATTTGGTGTGTCGGCTGGAAAGTTTTTAGGCTTTATTATTCATGAGAATGGCATAGAGATAGATTTGCAGAAATTCCTAGGCAAATTCCTAGACAAGGTGAATTACTTGAGGAGATTTATTTGTAATTTGTCTGGGAAGGTCAATGCTTTTACTCCTATTCTTCGGTTAAAAAATAAAGTCGAATTTACTTGGGGGGCAAAACAGCAAGAAGCCTTTGAGAAGATTAAACATTACTTGTCTTCTCCGCTAGTTATGAAGGCTCCTAGGAGAGGAATTCCATTTAAATTATATGTGGCTGCTGAAGATCAAGTAATTGGGGCTATTTTGACTCAAGAAACCGAAGGAAAGGAACACATTATTACTTATGCAAGTCGACGATTATTGGATGCCGAAACGAGGTATATATTTATTGAAAAGCTTTGCTTATCATTATATTATGCTTGTAATAAGATGGGGCATTATTTATTATCCAATACTTGCATAGTAGCTTGTCAAACCGATTTGCATAGACCAATTTTGAGTGGGAGAATTGGTAAATGGGCTTATGCTCTCATTGAATATGATTTGGCTTGTGAATCTTTGAAATCAATGAAAGGCCAAATTGTTGCTAATTTTATTGTTGAGCATAGTATTAATGATAATGATTTAGATATCGGTTATATTACTTTTACTCCATGGAAGTTGCATTTTGATGGATCGGTTTGTAAGAGCGGTTGTGGTATTGGTATTATTTTTATATCGCCAAGTGGTGCTGAATTTGAGGCTCTTAACCGATTAGAAAATAATTGTACTAATAATCAAGCCGAATATGAAGCTTTATTGTTCGGACTAGAAATTTTGCATGACATGGGAGTAAAACATGTGGAAGCATTTGGTGATTCTTTACTGGTTGTACAGCAAGTTAATAAAGTATACCAATGCTTTGATGGATTTTTAAATGCATATCTTGATAAGTGCTTGGACATGATTGCTCAATTTGATGAATTCTCTATATATCATGTTTCAAGAGATGAGAATCCAAGGGCGAATGCTCTGGCTCAGCAAGCGTCTGGCTATGATGTTCAGAAAAGAAATTTTTATGAAAGAAAGCCGACACTTTGCATAGCCGAGTCTTCTGCCCAGGAAGAACCGGTTTCACCGGATTCAGAAACCGGTGCCACCGGAAATTCCGATAAAACCGCTTTCAGAACCGGTGAAACTGGTTCATCTGCTGACAGTAGCACTTCGGCCGATGAGCAGTCTAAAATTAATGAGGACGAAGTTGCTGATTGGAGAATACCCATTATTGAATATTTGCAGAATCCTAATCATAACGTTGACAGAAAAGTCCGATGGTGGGCATTTAAATTTATTTTGGTTGATGGTGAATTGTATCGTCGAACAGCTGAGGATTTATTATTGAAATGTTTGGATTCTGATCAAGCTAAAATTGCAATGGGTGAAGTTCATGAAGGAATTTGTGGTACACA
>CM014276.1:7312615-7360803 GCA_004135705.1 Alloteropsis semialata | reverse complement strand
TTAGTGGGTCCTCATGGCGGTTCCAGGTGGTATAGGTGCATTTGAGTACGTTTAGTTTGGAAGGTGGCCGCTTCTATCCATGTGACCTCCCCTTGGACCATTCCCATCTCTTGGATGCAACCGACATGAAATCAGTGGCTAGAATGGTCCTGGAGTGTGCTTCTTTGCCTGTGGACAAAGATGGGCTTTATTGGGCTTGGGCTCAGGTCGGCCAACCTAGGTGGGTCGGGCGACCTGGCCCTGAGCCCAATTGTCCTCCTCTTTTGCCAATTATTTCCTGCAATCACATATTCACCAAAACTCGTGGAATTGATTAGATATAAACCTTATCACTATGTTTGGTGATTATATTTGATATATTTTCTACAGGAATTGACGGCCAAAAGTGGTACCTAAGGACCGTCAACAAGCTCCCCCACACTTAGCCTTTACTCGTCCCCGAGTGAAGCTTAAAGACTAAGGTGGAAAAACATGACTCCAATTGATATGATGCAAGCATATAAATTATTCCAAAACATACCTGCACTTGTGAATTTTGAAGTGTCTATCATGCTATCTTGGGTGGTTGAGGAATGGAATGACTTTGATTCAAGTCATCTTCACTCCTCTATTAAGTAACTTGGGTTTTTGATAAATTTTCAAAAACATAACCTTACCTAGCTCCTCAAATGATTCTCTCAGATCGCTCAATGTGTATGATTCCTCACCAAGGCATTTCTTTGCCTTCTTTCTCCTACTTCTAAAAGGCTTATGTGGAGCTCAAGGTAGGAGTAAAGATAAGGCATACTTGCATCACATATATTGCAAAGTCAAAGAGTGGATCCAAGAAGAAAACTATTCATACAATCTGATCAAGATGTGCATGTGTGTGGAAGAATGAAATTGTAGCTCCTTTTGTATTATCTCTCTCCTCTTTGAGAACATGGCTATAATTTTTTTCATGATACTTGGGCCTTCATATGCCCATATTTTTTCTTTCTCTTTTTTTTTTGCTTGGACCTTCATGTGTCCATATTTTTTTTCTATAGCCCATGTCTCTTTTGAAATAATACTTGGAGAGGAGATCAACACTTAAATGGAGTATTTATTTTGTGGATGGATGAAATGTATGATGCTAACTTTCAGTGTAGAAGTTTAGCATGTGTATATGGAGTGTACGTGATCTTGATCATGAAAGCATGAAAAGCATCTTACAAGGGTCACAACAATTTGACAAAGCTCAATGCAATAGCAAGAAGCATACATGTATAGGTTTTGCAACATGAACATCATATGGCTTTGGTAGGAATAAGGCATCACTGAGGAGCTTTGTAAGATTATTGATTTTAAGCTTTACAAGAAAAACATCCCAAGCACTTTATACAGAAAGAGCAAGATTTCTTTCCTCATACCATATCTCATTAATCAACCACTTAGATAAACATGTTTCCCTAAAGTTATATGTTCACAAGCAACAGGTGTATGTGCAAGGAATAAAGTATATGCAAGCCAATCAAGGATAAACATGTAAACCAAAGGAGCATCCAAGTTCACTTTATCATGAGTTTAATTTTAAAGATTATCTCAAGATAGGATTGAATTAACTCATGAACTAGAGAGGGTGAGGGACAGGATGTGCAAACCATCGCTCTGGACGAAAATGTGGACGAGAGATGCCAGATGGCCTTCGGCCGACCAAGGGGATCGGCCGACTCCTACTGGGCCTCGGTCGCCTTGATTTTTCTTGAGCTGTCCTGTGCGATGTTGTACTTCCTGTCTGTGGGTGGTCTTGAAAATGTGCACGTCAGAAAACTCGAGAGACCCCCACACTTGATTTTGTACCTGTATTTATTCAGACATGGTGGAAACAAAACAATGGCTCTTTGGTTTTGAGAACCAAGAGCCTTTATTGGATTCAAATATTTTTTAATTTATTTAGTTATGCAAATTTTTATGGAATATTTTTTTATAGAGCAAGATGAAAAACCAACATCACCTGAAAACCAAGATGAAATTTTGTACAAATGGAACATGTTGCGAAATACTTACCGACCTCCTCCACACTTGGATTTTTGTGTCGTGGGACACCAAAAATCAAGTGTGTTGGGTTCCTTCGAAATTTGTTCCATGACCAAAACTTACCAAGGTGTTACTGCTGATGTAGCTCCATGTTCTTAAGCATCACCTGTCCATCATTCTTCTTAATCTCCACCTGAAATGGTTAGTGACCAGAAATACCCGAAGGAAAGCTTATCCTAAAAACATGTTCTTGCTTTTATTTGAAAGGAAAAATAAATGATAATCTGGGCCATCTCCCGGCAGTGCTTTGTTTATGGTCCAAAGCTAGACCATGGGGAACCCTCACATTGCTGCTATCATTGGCGACGTAGTTCCCATGGTTATCGCCAATTGTTAATGTACCGTTGAAGTTCTAGCTGCAATGTTAGTGCCAAAGATGCAAAACGAAATTTGCAATGTTTATGATAAACGAATGCATCCACAACCAACCTCCTAAACATTTTAGAAGAGAGGACCTTAAGGTGGTTGTAGTCCTCGCATGTGCTTGTGGCACAAAGTGTAACTAACTCTGGAGATTCATTAAATGAGCATGACTCTTGTGGGATTTTGAAAGAGAAGGTTTCATGCTCATTTATGGAATCCTTTTGCTCGGACTCCAGAGTCAAAATTTCAAGCGTGTCCATGGCCTTTGGGTTCTCCAACTCAAGAGGTTCATCATTGAAAATCAAAGTTGTTTCTCGACCATTATCGAGAACAACTTCCTGAGGGCCTAAGGGACATGGCTTCCGCTTGATTGAAGGCGGTGATGAAGGTCGCTCGAGATGAGAAGTAGGTTCGAATGGCAACACAAACATCACCTTCTCGAGCGGGCTATGCTCGGGGAGAGGCCTTGCCATAGAAGTTTCTGGGCAAGAAATATGAGTGGCAAGAGTAGCTTTCCCGAGCTCCCCATTGAGGCTCCCTTGAGATACTTCTTTTTGGAGAAGCCTTTTTAGTGGGAAGCCTATGAGAAGATCAAAATCGAGGATAGAAAAGATATGGAAATCTAGATGAACCTTGATTTTGTCTATTTTGATCGGCACAGCCCTTGCAATTCCACGACATTCAAAGATGTGTCCTGAGGGACTTTTGAAAAGCTTGTCGGTCGAGGCTAGAGGCATGTTGCCCAAGAAAATGTTTGCGAAGGATTCAGACATGATGCTAGCCTCGACGGTTGGGTTGTATAGGGCTTCTACGGCAATTCCCCTTAAAGAGCAAGGCATGGTTGTGGAAGGTGTAACCATCCGAATTGCTTCGGAAGAACGCTTTACTTCCTTTAACCATTCCATTGGTGGTTCTCTTATGGACATATCGGGGAAGACCTCCATGAATGGATCTGAAGGATGATAAATGGGAGGTGTCATAGCCTTCTTGTGCCTAGTGTGATCTGAGGGATTTCCATAATCCTCGGATGCCGAAGGTAGAACTTCTTCTTCCTTCGGTAGCTTTGGTTCGGATGTGGGCTCTAAGACTGGATCGTGCGAGGTAAAAGGGTTTGGCTCGGGTCTTGTCTTAGAGCCGTGCTGGGGTTCGTGTTGTGTTTCGGTAGAGGGAGTGTTTTCTAGAATCTTCTCTAGAAGAGCTCTCCCTTCATCCAGGGTTACGTGCATGAACGAACCACCGGCGGCACCATCTAGGATGAAAGCAGCTTCTTTTTTTAGGCCCGATCGAAAATGTTGCATGAGCATGAAGTCGGGTATGCCTAAGTCTGGGCCAAACTTGTTTAGTGAAACAAATCTTTCCCAAGCTGCACCTAGAGTTTCCTTCTCACCCTGCTGGAAGCAGACGATCTCCTTCCGAAGGGCACATATACGGTGAATGGGAAAAAAGTGAAGACAAAACTTGTCCCGTAGTTTTCCCCAATTTCCATTTACATCCCTGACGGTTTGGTAGTACCATCTCTTTGCCGTCTCATCGAGAGAGAACAGAAATAACTTCCATTTGATGGTCTCTTGTGTCATGCATGAGATTCTCAAACATGAGCACAACATCTCGAATTCTCGCAGGTGATCATAAGGATTTTCGTTGTTGGCCCCGGAGAAGGTTTTATTCCGAACCATGGCTATAAAGCCGGGGCGGAGTTCAAAGCTAGATGTAGTGATTGGCTGATCAGAAGGTGGTAGCTCAAAGAACTCACGCCTTGGAGCAGAGGATTCTAGAATAGAATATTGCTCCATGGTAGAGGGGGTAACTGGTAAAAGAAAATAAAAGAAAAATAAAAAGATACGAGGACGAACAAGGTTCAAAGATAATACAGCAACCGTTCCCCGGCAACGGCGCCAGAAAGCTTGTTGGTATTTCTTACGATCACAGATAAATCCGCAAGCGCACGGATACCGTTGTAGCTTTCACCCGGAAGTATTCAGGGTATCGAATCCACAGGGAACGTGTGTACTAATCTTCTAACTAGATCGTCCAAGGACAACAAGAGAAATGATTGGCGAGGGTAGAGAGGATTCCTATGGTTTAAGGACCTTGAAGAAGAATAAGCTCAGCGTCTATAGTTTGCTTACTTTGGGCACCGGGGTATCCTAGGCCTCTAGGAAATTGCCGGCCAACAGCTCTACGCCGTACCCGTACGTGGAGGATTACAAAGGACGGACAGGGCTGTCACCACCTGCCGCCTACCTCTTCTAATCCGTGGGGCTACGAGGCAAACAAAGGTAACTTCTAGCCCAGACACCACGTCTATGCTATCAATTACTACTTTAGTCTTGTTCCTGGACCAAAGTATTCACTAAGCATTCACAAATGATTAATGAACGATGAACCCGCAAGCAACTATGGAATGGAACTTACTTAATCAAGAGAACTCAATACGATAAGAGGTCACGAATACTTACTAGAAGAAGGAAACATCCGTCGAGGTACAAGATCGGGGAAGAGTGCCGACAGTCCCGGCACTTTCCCCGGACTACCCCTCACTCTCTCTCTATTCTCTAGATACTACACTGGAGTAGAGCTTCGCCTTGGAGTGGAGCTCGTGGCTTCTCAATCTTGTGTGTTTCTTCAATGACCGGTATACAGCTATTTATAGCTTGTAGAGGCGGTTGGGAGTGGACACGTGGAAGATGAGGACGAACGGACTCAGTCACAGGTCGGGCGATTCGGGGAGATCGGCCGACGTTCGATCCACCGCCTTAAGTGATGCACTGCACAGATGGACTCCTGGAGGCGGTGGGAACCCGTACCAGAAGGATGAGGCGGTTTGGCCTCCGGACCAGGTCGGGCGACCGGGCTCGGTCGGGCGACCGTCCACCGGCACCGATCGTGCCCATCTTCGGCTGAGTGACTGTTTAGTGGGTCCTCATGGCGGTTCCAGGTGGTATAGGTGCATTTGAGTACGTTTAGGTTGGAAGGTGGGCCCTTCTATCCATGTGACCTCCCCTTGGACCATTCCCATCTCTTGGATCCAACCGACATGGAATCAGTGGCTAGGATGGTCCTGGAGTGTGCTTCTTTGCTGTGGACAAATATGGGCTTTATTGGGCTTGGGCCCAGGTCGGCCGACCTAGGTGGGTCGGGCGACCTGGCCCTGAGCCCAATTGTCCTCCTCTTTTGCCAACTATTTCCTGCAATCACATATTCACCAAAGCTCGTGGAATTGATTAGATATAAACCTTATCACTATGTTTGGTGATTATATTTGACATATTCTCTGCAGGAGTTGACGGCCAAAAGTGGTACTTAAGGACCGTCAACAAGCTCCCCCCACACTTAGCCTTTGCTCGTCCTCGAGTAAAGATTAAAGACTAAGGTGGAAAACCTGACTCCAACTGATATGATGCAAGCATATAAATTATTCCAAGATATACCTGCACTTGTGAATTTTGAAGTGTCTATGATGTCATCTTGGATGGTTGAAGAATGGAACGGATTTGATTCAAGTCATCTGCACTCTTCTGTTAAGAAACTTGGGTTTTGATAAATTTTCAAAAACATAACCTTACCTAGCTCCTCGAATGATTCTCTCAGATCGCTCAATGTGTATGATTCCTCACCAAGGCATTTCTTTGCCTTCTTTCACCTCCTTCTAAAAGGCTTATGTGGAGCTCAAGGTAGGAGTAAAGATAAGGCATACTTGCATCACATATATTGCAATGTCAAAAGTGGATCCAAGAAGAATACTATTCATACAATCTGATCAAGATGTGCATGTATGTGGAACAGTGGAATTGTAGCTCCTTTTTGTATGATCTCTCTCCTCTTGAATTTATTTTGAGAACATGGCTATCTCTATTTTTTTTCTTTTTATCATGCTCAATGCTTTTTGTGAGCATGTCTCTCTTTTTTCCCTTTTTTTCATAGCCCATGTCTCTTTTGCAAAGGATATTTGAAGAGAGGGAGATCAATACTTATATAGAGCATTTATTTTGTGGATAAATAAGATGTATGTTGCTGACTTCCAGTGTAGAAGTTTAGCATGCATATGTGGAGTGTACGTGATCTTGATCATGAAAGCATCTTACAAGGGTCACAACAATTTGACAAAGCTCAATGCAATAAACAAGCAGCATATGTGTATGGGTTTTTCAATGTGAACATCATATGGCTTTGGTAGGAATAAGGCATCACTGAGGAGCTTTGCAATGCTACTGATTTTAAAGTTTCTGCAAGAAAAACATCCCAAGTACTTTGTACAGAAAGAGCAAGATTTCCTTTATCATACCATATCTCATTAATCAACCACTTAGATAAACATGTTTCCTAAGGATATATGTTCACAAGCAACATGTGTATGTGCAAGGAATAAAGTATATGCAAGCCAATCAAGGATAGACATGTAAACCAAAGGAGCATCCAAGTTCATTTTATCATGAGTTTAATTTTAAAGATTATCTCAAGATAGGATTGAATTAACTCATGAACTAGAGAGGGTGAGGGACAGGATGTGCAAACCATCGCTCTGGACGAAAATGTGGACGAGAGATGCCAGATGGCCTTCGGCTGACCAAGGGGATCGGCCGACACCTTCTGGGGCTCGGTCGCCTTGATCTTTCTTGAGCTGACATGTGCGATGTTGTACAACCTATCTGTGGATGGTCTCGATAATGTGCACGTCAGGAAACTCGAGAGACCCCCCACACTTGATCTTGTACCTGCATTTATTCATACATGGTGGAAACAAAACAATGGCTCTTCGGTTTTAAAGATCAAAAGCCTTATTGAATTCAAAGTTTTCTTTTTATGTAATTTTTTAATGATTTTTTATAGAGCAAGATGAAAGACCAACATCACCTGAAAACCAAGATAAAATTTTGTACAAATGGAACATGTTGCGAAATACTTACCGACCTCCCCCACACTTGGATTTTTATGTCGCGGGACAACAAAAATCAAGTGTGTTAGCTTCCTTCGAAATTTGTTCCACGAACAAAACTTACCAAGGTGTTACTGCTGATGTAGCTCCATGTTCTTAAGCATCACCTGTCCATCGTTCTTCTTAATCTCCACCTGAAATAGTTAGTGACCAGAAATACCCGAAGGAAAGCTTATCCTAAAAACATGTTCTTGCTTTTATTTGAAAGGAAAAATAAATGATAATCCGGGCCATCTCCCGGCAGTGCTTTGTTTATGGTCCAAAGCTAGACCATGGGGAACCCTCACATTGCTGCTATCATTGGCAATGTAGTTCCCATGGTTATCGCCAATTGTTAATGTACCGTTGAAGTTCTAGCTGCAATGTTAGTGCCAAAGATGCAAAACGAAATTTGCAATGTTTATGATAAACGAATGCATCCACAACCAACCTCCTAAACATTTTAGAAGAGAGGACCTTAAGGTGGTTGTAGTCCTCGCATGTGCTTGTGGCACAAAGTGTAACTAACTCTGGAGATTCATTAAATGAGCATGACTCTTGTGGGATTTTGAAAGAGAAGGTTTCATGTTCATTTATGGAATCCTTTTGCTTGGACTCCAGAGTCAAAATTTCAAGCGTGTCCATGGCCTTTGGGTTCTCCAACTCAAGAGGTTCATCATTGAAAATCAAAGTTGTTTCTCGACCATTATCGAGAACAACTTCCTGAGGGCCTAAGGGACATGGCTTCCGCTTGATTGAAGGCGGTGATGAAGGTCGCTCGAGATGAGAAGTAGGTTCGAATGGCGACACAAACATCACCTTCTCGAGTGGGCTATGCTCGGGGAGAGGCCTTGCCATAGAAGTTTCTGGGCAAGAAATATTAGTGGCAAGAGTAGCTTTCCCGAGCTCCCCATTGGGGCTCCCTTGAGATACTTCTTTTTGGAGAAGCCTTTCTAGTGGGAAGCCTATGAAAAGATCAAAATCGAGGATAGAAAAGATATGGAAATCTAGATGAACCTTGATTTTGTCTATTTTGATCGGCACAGCCCTTGCAATTCCACGACATTCAAAGATGTGTCCTGAGGGACTTTTGAAAAGCTTGTCGGTCGAGGCTAGAGGCATGTTGCCCAAGAAAATGTTTGCGAAGTATTCAGACATGATGCTAGCCTCGACGGTTGGGTTGTATAGGGCTTCTACGGTGACGAAGGTCTGAATTAGGGGTACCCAATCAAGCCCTTAATCCAGGAGCTCACGATAATCCACCCCTCAAAAGCAAAAGCCGAAGAACCAAATCAAAGCAGATTCTCCATGCCCCAACAACTCGGAGGCCGCCCGACGAGTCTCCGATTCGCCCGACGAGTTCTCCGCCTCCGAGCGGTTCCGCGGCTCGCCCGAGGAGTTCTCCGCCTCCGAGCGGTTCCGCGGCTCGCCCGAGGAGTTCTCCGCCTCCGAGCGGCTCTCCGATTCGCCCGGGGAGTTCTCCGCCTCCGAGGAGTCTCCGGCTCGCCCGGTAAAACTACTCGGCCACGTCCCGGCCCATCCAGCGCCGTACCCACTTGGTACCCGCCGCGTCAGAGCATGATGGGCGTCCGTCCTTCGCCACGGCAGCCATAGTGGCGCCCGTCTCATCCGAACAGGAACGCTACAGTCCTGAGAGAAACGCATGCGCAACACCGGGCGCCCAAGGACGACCCCAGGCGCCCATGGACGACACCTGGAACCCGAAGAGGACACCTGGAGTTCCCAAAGGCCTCGAGCGAGTCAACCACGACCCGGAAACTACCCGAGAGCCCACCCGAGAAGTCATCTACACCAACCACCCGGGATGTACGATCCCGGGTCCGGCGGGGTGCCCACTCCGTCAACACCTGCTCCCTGTACGGCTCGGCGCGCGGCACAAGCTAAAGGCCTCGGGGGCAGTAACTCCCCTTGTAATTTTCTTTCTTTCTTACCCCCCGCTCCCTTCTCTCCTTGAGAATATAAAAGGGGACAAGGGGACACCTGTGGGGGCACACAAGGACATCAGTCGAACATTTGAACACAGCACGAACAGCATGCTCACTCGCACAACACAGGAATTTGGGACCCTCTCCCTCTCCCGACCAGTTTGTACCCCCTACTACAGACTTGGACTTAAGAACATCGGCACACACTGGACGTAGGGTATTACTCTCCGGAGGCCCGAACCAGTCTAAACCCCCTGTCTCTTGAGTCACCATCCGGACCCTGACACGCGATCGTAGAAATTTACTTGCCGGCGGTAAAGAACCCCGACAGTTGGCGCGCCAGGTAGGGGCTTTTCGCGTGTCACGACACTTCACCAGGGCCCGGATGGCCCACAGCGGCGCCTCGCTGGCGCCCGGCGATCACCTGCGGTTCGGCTCCCTCGACTTCGTCTTCGGCAAGTCGGTGGAGCCTATCATCGGGGCAACTTTCGTGCGCCCCAAGCTTGCCCGCGACGACGACAAGACGTTCCACGACGAGGGGCCCAAGCCCTCCCACGCCACGGCGGGAGCCACCGCCTACGTCCTCGACCTGCTCGGTGGGGACCTGGCGGCCGCCCTGGGACGGAGCCCGTCCCAGGAACGCTTCCGCAACGTCTCCTACATGATCACCAACCTCGCCCTCCAGGTTGGAGGGCAGGAGCAGCTCCCCTGGGACGAGTTCATCGACTGCTACAACGCCATGTACCCGGACGGACAGCCAGGCCTGCCGAGCGACCCGGCGGCCACCCCGACACCGACGGAGTCCGACCCCTGCGTCTCGCCAACCGCCAAAAGCGCGGTGAGCGAGCAAAGCTCGCACCCGCGGTTGAGGTGGGCCCCGCCGAACTTCGACCCTTCTCGGGAATGCTTCATGTGTCACACCCCCGACGGGGATGTGCAGTCTGCCAGCAGCTCGACGAGGGACGGCGCCCCTGCGGCTCCGCCTGCCACGCCCCTGCGGCACCACCGCCCAACGCCCCGGCGGGTCAGGCTGCAGGAGCTCGACGAGGCCCGGCGTCAGATCGAGGCAGAACGCCAGCAGCTCAACCGCGAGCTCGGGAGAAACGCGGATGGAGGAGCCGCCCGCGCATGGGCCCGGGACGTGCAACAGCGCATCGTCAACGACGGTGGCAACGCCAACGACGCGCCGGTCTTCAACCGGGCGTCCCAGAACCTTGCAGCGGCTGCTGTCCTGCTCCGCGAGCACCCTGAACCAGCGGCCCGAAGATCGAAGGTTCCATCAGCAGCTCCGCGCGCTCCTGGAAACCGCAGCAGTCCAACAGGCGGAAAGCTCCGCCTCACGCCAGCGAGCTCCCCGGGAGCCCGATCGGGAGCATTCCGTACATCATCACGGGGCCATGACCGACGGAGGCACCAGACGACGGGATGAGCACCATCAGCCAAGTCCTCACGAACGCTTGGAACATAGCCAAGTTCGCGAGAATAATCAAAGTACTGCGCTATTCCGAGTACTTTATTCGCGTATGGTCGTTTTCCGAAATGTACCCCGCAAGTCCCCAAAGCTAAGCGGCGGGCGATCCCTTCCCTGTGCAGGATCGCCCACCGCTCGGGGGCTCCACCCGGGGCCCGGTGCCCCTCCGTTTTTTTTCACAAAAACTCGACAAGTGATCGCTCTCGCGCGCGATCAAGCGGTATACTTTTGCGCTTGCGAGAAAGGAACGTCAGCTCGAGGGGCTTCGTGACCACGCTTGTCCAAGTTTCGAGTGCTCACGCCCCTGCGGCTACGGCGCTAACTTGCGGGCAAAGTCCAAGCCCTCGGACCGACGTCTTTTTCCCGAGAAGCAATAAAGGAACCGCCTCGACTAGTTGTTGCTTTCAGCATATCGATCTGCTGCTTGTCATTTTTCGAATCTTCCGAAACTACTCGGGGGCTGCGAGTCCGAGTGCCCAATCTCCCGAGTTCCTACGCCCCGGTGGCTACGGAACAGAGTCCGACGGGCAGGACCCCGCGCCTTTCCATCTCGACCCCGACCCCTAAAAGCATTCGGAAGAAAATGAAAATGGCAAACAATAGATAAAAACACGAGTTTTTTGAGCAACAACGATTATCCTTTAAAGAAGAGCTTTGCTCGTTACATGATGACTAAGTCCCCTATGTCTATCCTACTCCAGCCCAAGATCCTTCAGGGCGGCGGTCAGCACCTTGTCGGCAAACGAGGAGGATTCGGCTTCAATCTCATCATATTCAGCATCCTCGTAGCCGGGGGCCCACCCGCCTTGCAGAGCCTCCCGATCCATGGTCGGGTAGTGCGACAAGAACATAGCAATGATCTTCCGCGCCACGCTCCGAGCAAGATCCGAGGCCTGCGCCCGAGTCCTCCCTGTGACAAGGGCGAGGCGATCCACCAAGGACGGGCCGCTGCTGACGTTGAGCTCCTCCAACAGGTGCTCGACCGCCTGGACCAAAGCCTGATGGACCTCGGACTTCTTCTCGAGGGCCCTCTGGCTCTGCTCGCCCGCCTCCCTGGACCTCCGAAGGTCCTCGACAACCCCTGCAGGCAACTCTTCGTCAGTGTCATTTTGCAGGGAGGAAAACAAGAAGAAGGACGAGCGGAAACACGATACTTACTGGCCAACTCCGCCTTCAGCTCGTGACCAAGCTGCACCAGCTCTTGGTTGGCAGCAAAGGCCTTGGCCACCTCGCGCTTCTCGGCCTCGAGCTTGGCCTCCAGGTCAGCCTTCCCCTTCCGCAGGGCTGCATTGGCAGACAAGCCTAAGCAAACTCGCCGCCACGCGAGGAGAACGGAAAGAAACCGCCCGACAAGAAATGGGGAGGGATAACTTACCGAGGATCTCCTCCTCCCGCTTCCGGGCGACCTCCTTGAGGCGGGCCCCCTCTTCCTCCGCGGCCGTCAGCTTCCCGGCCAGCTCGACCAACTGGTTGTTGGCCGTCTTGAGGTCAAGGTCGCGGTGCTGGACGTCTATCTGAAGGTCCACCACTTTCGCCTTCAGCCCCTCGACCTCCTGCACGGCGGCAGCCTTTTCCCGATTGGAGGCGTCGGCGGCCGTCAGCGCCTCCATCACTGTCCTCTCGGCCTCATCCACCTTTGCCTCGAGGGTGGCCCTTTCCTCCGCGGCGTCCTCAATCGCCTCCTCCCTGGCCTCCCGGGCCTCGGTCAGCTGGGCCTCGAGCTGCTCCTTCTCGGCCTTCAGCTGTTGCACGGCGTGCCAAAGCCCGGACTCCCGGCGGAGGAACACCGACTTCTCGGAGCTGCGCTCCATAATTTTCTGAATGAAAGCAAAAAGAAGAGCGGTAAGACACACCCCAAAACGGCGCCAAGACTAGAAGGACGAAGCCCGAGAACTCACCCGGGCAGGCCCGATGATCATCTCATTGAAGACCTCCTTCATATTATTGAGGCCCTCGGCGAGAAGTCAGCACTGCTTCCTCTCCGACGTGTCGTCGAGCTCGAAGATGGGATCCCCCGGGTTCTGACGGTCGTACCACAACAACCGACCCTCGCACGGAAGGTTCGGGTTGTTTTCGATGGGTACGATGGTGTCGAAACGACGATCCATCGTCATCATCCCCGGCGTCTCCCGGAGGAAGCCCAGGCCCTCGCTCGAAGGGCTCGAAGGGCTCGGGGACTCCACGACCGGCCCCCTGCTGCACTCGCCGACGACCCTCCGCGAGCTACCCTCCGGCGAGTCCTCGAGCACGACGACCTCCGGGGGAATCACCCCGGAGGGCTCGGGGGCTGCAGCGGCTGCCGGGATGGCAGCGTCTTGACGGGCGCCGGAGGTCCCCGCCTCTGCTTCCTTGGGGCCAGCCGCAGCCCCCGGAGAGGCAGCGACCCCGCGGCCATCTTCCCCGGCCGCGTCACCGGACACGGCGACCTCCCCCGCTCCGGGGCGAGCCACCTCCTCCTGAGGAGTAGGCAGAGCCGCCTCCACCAGCTCCTCGGCCAGCTCGGCTTGGAGCGCCGCCACGGCTGCCTCCGTGGGGACGGTCTGTGCAATGGCCAGGCCCGTCGGGAGTGCGTCTCCCGGGCTGTCACCGTCCCCTTCCGGCACCTTCTCCTCCACAGAGGGCGCCACCCTCCGTGTCTCCTCCTCGGCCTGCTCCGCCGAGGGCACCGGCGTCACCTCCTCGGCCCGCTCCGCCGAGGGCACCGGCGTCACCACCTCGGCCCGCTCCGCCGCGGGCTCCAACGTCACCTTCTCGGCCTGCTCCGTCGCAGGCCTCGGCGTCTGCGCCGCCAAGCGCAGCGTCTTCTTTGGCGCCACCGCAAGCGGAGTGTCGGCCCGACTGGTTCATCACAAGTCGGGGAATCCGGCTGAGAAAAATGGCAACTACAGAAAAAACAAAAACCACTCGAGAAAAACAGATCATCACTCACCTCGACGAGATGGTCCGAGTCCGCTTGAAACCCATCGGCGCTGGGTCATTCGGGGATGCGGGCCTCTTGGATCCCGCGAGCGCCGTCGGGGCTGGGGCCACCGGCGCGGTTTCGGCGTCCCTACCCGAGTGGGGCGCCGCCCGACCAGACGAGCCTCCTCCTTCGACCGGTAGCGGCAAACAAAGGTAACTTCTAGCCTAGACACCACGTCTATGCTATCAATTACTACTTTAGTCTTGTTCCTATACCAAAGTATTCACTAAGCATTCACAAATGATTAATGAACGATGAACCCGCAAGCAACTATGGAATGGAACTTACTTAATCAAGAGAACTCAATACGATAAGAGGTCACGAACACTTACTAGAAGAAGGAAGCATCCGTCGAGGTACAAGATCGGGGAAGAGTGCCGACAGTCCCGGCACTTCCCCCGGACTACCCCTCACTCTCTCCCTATTCTCTAGATACTACACTGGAGTAGAGCTTCGCCTTGGAGTGGAGCTTGTGGCTTCTCAATCTTGTGTGTTTCTTCAATGACCGGTATGCAGTTATTTATAGCTTGTAGAGGCGGTTGGGAGTGGACACGTGGAAGATGAGGACGAACGGACTCAGTCACAGGTCGGGCGATTCGGGGAGATCGGCCGACGTTCGATCCACCGCCTTGAGTGATGCACGGCACAGATGGACTCCTGGAGGCGGTGGGAACTCGTACCAGAAGGATGAGGCGGTTTGGCCTCCGGACCAGGTCGGGCGACCGGGCTCGGTCGGGCAACCGTCCACCGGCACCGATCGTGCCCATCTTCAGCTGAGTGACTGTTTAGTGGGTCCTCATGGCGGTTCCAGGTGGTATAGGTGCATTTGAGTACGTTTAGGTTGGAAGGTGGGCCCTTCTATCCATGTGACCTCCCCTTGGACCATTCCCATCTCTTGGATCCAACCGACATGGAATCAGTGGCTAGGATGGTCCTGGAGTGTGCTTCTTTGCTGTGGACAAAGATGGGCTTTATTGGGCTTGGGCCCAGGTCGGCCGACCTAGGTGGGTCGGGCGACCTGGCCCTGAGCCCAATTGTCCTCCTCTTTTGCCAACTATTTCCTGCAATCACATATTCACCAAAGCTCATGGAATTGATTAGATATAAATCTCATCACTATGTTTGGTGATTATATTTGACATATTCTCTGCAGGAGTTGACGGCCAAAAGTGGTACTTAAGGACCGTCAACAGCTAGTATGATGTAGGATAAACTTTGTATTGATATGGGTAATTCTAGATTATATCAAAAACCATATTATGCTAATTTTGATGTTGTTCCTTATCCCAATAATTGGCGTGTTCCTGGTTTTGTGAAATTCAATGGTGATGATAATAAGACCACTTGGGAACACATTAGCCAATATATTGCTCAACTAGGAGAAGTTAGTTCTAATGATGCTTTGAAAGTTCGCTTGTTTTCATTATCTTTAAATGGAACTGCTTTTTCTTGGTTTTCTTCATTAACTCCTGGCTCAATTAATTCATGGAATCAATTAGAGCAAAAATTTCATGATCATTTTTATAGTGGGAGTGTTCAGATGAAATTGACAGATTTAACATCGGTTAAGCAACAAAGAGATGAATCTGTTTTAGATTATTTTAAACGATTCAAAGAAACTAGAAACCGGTGCTTTAATTTGTCACTTTCTGAAAGAGATCTTGCTGATGTTGCTTTTAATGGTTTAAGATCCATTATCAAAGAAAAGATAGAAGGCATTGAACATTTTTCAGTTAATCAAGTGCAAATAAGAGCTTTAGTTGCTGAAAACCGAATAAAAAATAATAAGGATACATATAAGACTCATCGTTTCAATGTTCATGTTGTTACTTATTAATCTAGTAGTTCGGACGATGATGAATATATGTATGTTGCTGAACTTGTATGGCCTTCTAAGAATAAATCGTACACTTGTCCATCACATAAGCTAATTCAAAAGAATCGGAAAGAAGAAGTGCGATTTACTTTTGATGTTTCTAAATGTGATCGTATTTTTGATGAATTATTGAAGAATGGAAACATTAAGATGTCTCATACTATTCCTCCACTTGAAGAGCTTAAAAGGCGGGCATATTACAAATTACATAATTCTTTTTCACATGCTACTAATGATTGCAATGTTTTCCGTCGACAGGTGCAATCGGCCTTGAATGAAGGACGTTTGACACTACATGAGATGCAGGTGGATAAAGAATCTTTCCCTGTCAACACCCTTGAGATGCAACCTCCTAAAGTTCTGATTCGGCCGCATCAAGTCGAATCAACTAAAGAAAAAAATATTATTGTGGGTGATGAGAAGCCAAAACCTGAAAATCTGAAGGGAAAATCAATTATCAGGGAAGTGGTGTGTGAGAAGACCCCCAATGGCAGAGAGACTTTTAAAATTACTGCAAGAGTCACGGATCTCGGGGGGCAAGGATCGTCAAAGAGACCGTTTGAGCCTGTACAGGACAAACCGGTTCCACCGGTTCCAGAAACCAATTTGACCGGATCTAGTCAGGGGCGCCCGAAGATGTTGAAGCCTAAGCGTCCTGAGATTGGAACCTGGAAAGTCAATGTGGCCAAGGATCAGGGCAAAGTTGCAAAGCCAAAAGTGACCTTTGACCAGTTGTTTTCCAAATATGCAAATCAAAGGCCCGTTGATGAGGATTGGCCGGCAAAAAAGAGGAAAAGGTCACCCATGCGTCAAGAAAAGCCAATTTCGCCTCCAAGGGCGAATAACAGGTGGAAGGGTGATGATGCAAGTTTTTATTCTCAACAGAACCAATGTCAAAACATGCCATGGATGCCTCCATATTACAATTATCAATATCTGCCATGGGATTACAGTGGGATGAATATGTCTTATTACCCTATGCAGCATCCACCTTTTCATCCAGGATGGGGTAATAAAAGAGTTCCAGTGCATGAGAGGTTGGTAGATAACCGTTCGGCTCCTCGTCGATCAGGTTGGGATGTGCCACCTAGAACCGGTGAAACCGGTTCTCCAAACCGGTTAAACCGGTTTTCTCAGAAGAGGCAACCTTCTCCTCCCAAGCAAGTTTATCAGCCTAAGAAGATGGAGGAAGTTGTCGAGAAGATGGAGGTCGACCAAGAGAGGACTACAGCTGCTGATGTAATTCAGATTGGTGACTTCCAGGTGAATTTGAAGGACGGTGACAAGATGCCAATGGTGATTGGTGGTGAAGTTAAGCCATCTTTACAAGAAGATGTTGCTGTAGGACCTGAGGAGGGTAAGAAGGTTGAAATTGATAAAGCTAAATACCTCATGCCTAGATGATGTCCTCCAGGTTTGACACGCACGCAAAAGAGGAAGTTGCAGCGGCTTCGCTTTCAGGAACAGAAAGAGAAAGAACTGGAGAAGCAGAGGGAGGAGCACTTCAACAAATACAGACCTATGATTCCTCCTGGAAAGGGGTGGAAGAAGACTGAAGCTCCAGGGCAAAATCCGGTGGAACCGGATTCCAAACCGGTGGAACCGGTTCTACCCTCTTTGGCTTCCGCTGTTGCGTCAGAACCGGTGGAACCGGTTCTGAAACCGGAGGAACCGGTTTCTGCTGATCCAGGTTCATCTCGTATTGCCTCTGAGATTTCTGTCACTTCTACATTCGATCAGAGGTTGTTATCGGAATCTCAGAATATGGACGATGAACAGCTGGTTGATTATGGGTCGTCACCTGAACATATGAATGTTGATGCTAATATGGTGCACCTATCTTCGGATTATTATTTATTCCGGAGGACAAGTTGGCTCATTTAGACTTTGGCCCAAAAGAAGCTATATTTAAAAGACCAAAGGATTCTGAAAATCATCTAAAAGCGTTGTACATGAAGGGTCATATCAATGGAAAGCCAGTTTCCAGGATGCTTGTTGACACCGGGGCGATTGTTAATTTGATGCCTTATTCTATGTTCAAGAAGCTTGATGGATTAGATGATGAGCTGATCAAGACCAACATGACTATTAGTGGTGTAGGAGGAGGCGAGCCTATGAGTGCCAATGGCGTTGCTTCTATAGAGCTCACCGTTAGGAGCAAGACGTTGGCTACTGCTTTCTTCGTCGCCGAGACCCAAGGTAACTTCAATTTAATATTGGGTCGTGATTGGATTCATGCAAATAGAGGTGTACCTTCTAGTTTGCATCAGTTTCTTATTCAATGGATAGACGAAGATATTGAGGTTGTACATGGGGATACATCGGCTTGTGTTGCTGTGGCTGATGGTTCTACCATGTCTATGCATGATCATGTCAAGTGCTTAACAGGTTTAGACATATCTGATTATGAGATGATCAGCTATACTAGAGATGGCTTTGTGCCTGCTGTTCTAAAGCCGGTTGAGTATCGGCTAAACCATTTGTTGTGAATCGATGAATAATTCAGAATGGTTGCAGCAGAGACTTGAGCACTATCGGGCACAAAAGAACGATATGTGTGAGGCCATTGAAGACTTTGATGACATGAGTAAATTAGGACAAGGCTTTACGTCGGCTGATCCTTTAGAGGAGATTGATATTGGTGATGGCACTATACCTAGACCGACGTTTGCAAACAAAAATTTGAAAGCTGATTATAAGGCTGAGTTAATCGAGCTGTTGAAAGAGTATGTTGATTGTTTTGCATGGAATTATCAAGAGATGCCTGGTTTAAGTCGCGAGTTAGTTGAACATCGGCTACCTATTAAGCTTGGTTTTAGGCCTTTTAAACAAACTGCTAGGCGTTTCAATCCTAATATGTATGACCGAATTAAAAAAGAAATTAATCGGTTGTTGCATGCAAATTTTATTAGGCCTTATCGTTATGCTGAATGGTTATCTAATATTGTGCCAGTTGAGAAAAAAGATTCTGGTAAGCTCAGAGTTTGCATTGATTTTAGAAATTTAAATAGAGCTACTTCTAAAGATGAATATCCTATGCCTATAGCCGACATGCTTATTAATGATGCTTCTAGACATAAAGTTATTAGTTTTCTTGATGGTAATGCTGGTTACAATCAAATATTCATGGCCGAAGAGGATATATCCAAAACGGCTTTATATGTCCAGGTTTTGTTGGTTTGTTTGAGTGGGTAGTCATGACCTTTGGTTTAAAAAATGCTGGTGCTACTTACCAAAGGGCAATGAATTTAATTTTTCATGACTTGCTTGGATTAATCATAAAAGTTTATATCGATGATATTGTTGTTAAATCGGATGGTTTAAAACCTCATTTAGCTGATTTAAGGCTTGCTTTTGAGAGAATGCGTCGATATGGATTAAAGATGAACCCACTTAAATGTGCATTTGGTGTGTCGGCTGGAAAGTTTTTAGGCTTTATTATTCATGAGAATGGCATAGAGATAGATTTGCAGAAATTCCTAGGCAAATTCCTAGACAATGTGAATTACTTGAGGAGATTTATTTGTAATTTGTCTGAGAAGGTCAATGCTTTTACTCCTATTCTTCGGTTAAAAAATGAAGTCGAATTTACTTGGGGGGCAAAACAGCAAGAAGCCTTTGAGAAAATTAAACATTACTTGTCTTCTCCGCTAGTTATGAAGGCTCCTAGGAGAGGAATTCCATTTAAATTATATGTGGCTGCTGAAGATCAAGTAATTGGGGCTATTTTGACTCAAGAAACCGAAGGAAAGGAACACATTATTACTTATGCAAATCGACGATTATTGGATGCTGAAACGAGGTATATATTTATTGAAAAGCTTTGCTTATCATTATATTATGCTTGTAATAAGATGAGGCATTATTTATTATCCAACACTTGCATAGTAGCTTGTCAAACTGATTTGCATAGACCAATTTTGAGTGGGAGAATTGGTAAATGGGCTTATGCTCTCATTGAATATGATTTGGCTTGTGAATCTTTGAAATCAATGAAAGGCCAAATTGTTGCTAATTTTATTGTTGACCATAGTATTAATGATAATGATTTAGATATCGGTTATATTACTTTTACTCCATGGAAGTTGCATTTTGATGGATCGGTTTGTAAGAGCGGTTGTGGTATTGGTATTATTTTTATATCGCCAAGTGGTGCTGAATTTGAGGCTCTTAACCGATTAGAAAATGATTGTACTAATAATCAAGCCGAATATGAAGCTTTATTGTTCGGACTAGAAATTTTGCATGACATGGGAGTAAAACATGTGGAAGCATTTGGTGATTCTTTACTGGTTGTACAGCAAGTTAATAAGTATACCAATGCTTTGATGGATTTTTAAATGCATATCTTGATAAGTGCTTGGACATGATTGCTCAATTTGATGAATTCTCTATATATCATGTTTCAAGAGATGAGAATCCAAGGGCGAATGCTCTGGCTCAGCAAGCGTCTGGTTATGATGTTCAGAAAAGAAATTTTTATGAAAGAAAGCCGATACTTTGCATAGCCGAGTCTTCTGCCCAGGAAGAACCGGTTTCACCGGATTCAGAAACCGGTGCCACCGGAAATTCCGATAAAACCGCTTCCAGAACCGGTGAAACTAGTTCATCTGTTGACAGTAGCACTTCGGCCGATGAGCAGTCTAAAATTAATGAGGACGAAGTTGCTGATTGGAGAATACCCATTATTGAATATTTGCAGAATCCTAATCATAACGTTGACAGAAAAGTCCGATGGTGGGCATTTAAATTTATTTTGGTTGATGGTGAATTGTATCGTCGGACAGCTGAGGATTTATTATTGAAATGTTTGGATTCTGATCAAGCTAAAATTGCAATGGGTGAAGTTCATGAAGGAATTTGTGGTACACATCAATCGGCTCCTAAGATGAAGTGGCTTTTGAGAAGAGCTTGTTTTTATTGGCCTAATATGATAGCTGATTGTTTTCGATACTACAAAGGTTGTGAAGAATGTCAAAGGTTTGGGAATATTCAGATCGTTCCAGCAGCTATGTTGCATCCTATTATCAAATCTTGGCCTTTTCGAGGATGGGGACTGGACTTTGTTGGGCAGATTCATCCTCCTTCATCAAAGGGACATCGCTTCGTGTTAGTGGCTACTGATTATTTTACAAAGTGGACCGAAGCGGTACCTTTAAAGAATATGACACATCGGGAGGTAATTGAGTTTATTACTGAACATATTATCCATAGATTTGGCATTCCACAAACTTTGACTACTGATCAAGGTACTTCATTTATATCAAAGGAAGTTTGTGAGTTTGTTGATATGTATGGTATTAAATTGCTCAATTCATCTCCATACTATGCTCAGGCTAATGGTCAAGCCGAGTCTAGTAATAAGATCTTGATTAAGCTTATTAAAAAGAAAATAGAGGAGAATCCTAGAAGGTGGCATGAGGTTTTGTCTGAAGCTTTGTGGGCTCATCGTATATCTAGACATGGTGCTACTAAAGTTACTCCTTTTGAGCTTGTGTATGGTCAAGAAGTTGTTTTGCCTGTTGAAGTAAATTTGAATGCTTATCGGTTAGCTAAGCAAAATGATCTTGATGCTGTTGATTATCATGATTTGATGATGGACAATATTGATGAAGTGACCGACAAGCGATTGAAGGCCTTGAAGGAAATTGAAAAAGATAAGATACGGGTTGCTAAGGCCTACAACAGGAAGGTAAAACAAAAGTCTTTTCAGGTTGGTGATTTGGCTTGGAAGACAATTCTACCTATAGGATCAAAAAGCAATAAGTTTGGTAAATGGTCTCCAAGTTGGGAAGGGCCATTCAAGGTGATTAAAGTGATCTTCGGTAATTCTTATATGGTGGAGACTTTGCAAGGACAGCGGCTGCCAAGAGCTCTTAATGGAAGATATTTGAAGAAATATTATCCGAGTGTTTGGTAGGAAACTTGATTTATATGGCCGATAGTTTTAGTATCGCCCTTAGAATGAGAAGGCCGATGGATTTTGTTTGGCATCGCCCTCAGGAGTGTTTTCTTGTGCTAAAGTGTTTTCTGGTACGCAAGCTTTACCAAAAAAACAGGGGGCATATGTTGGCGATCAAAATTGGCACAAGAACAACATGACAGGAAGAACCGGTGGAACCGGATTTAGAAACCGGTGGGACCGGTTTAGTTCACTATTGCCCATCTGACAGGGCAAACCGGTGGAACCGGTTTTCCCCGAGTCCTAATAGGTTTGGACTCTTTTCATAGATCCAAGTTGTAATAGGACTTTCCTTGCGGGGTATGACCTCCCCACCCTATAAATATGAAAGGTCACGGCCGATTGAGGGTTATCCAATCGATCAAAATCAATATACCTTTACTTTTTGTCATCTCTCAATGTGATACTTGATTTCAATGCCATTATAGGTATTTCTCCTATTTCTTATCCATATACATGTATTTGGCACATGAATAAACACTTTTGCTCTTTGTTTTTTTTTCGCCAATCTACGTGATTTTCCTAAGCGCCGTTTCTGACGGATTCTCTCTCATCTACGTGATTCTCCACAGGGCCCTAACGGAGACGCACGACGCGACTTCCGCCACTTCCCTGGCGGCGACGAAGAGGCCGCCCTCGGACGAGGCGGTGCGGACGAGCGCGGGGACGCGGGCGAGATAGACGGCGCGCCGGCCGCTGGCATGCAATGTCTGCTCGTGGAGAAGTTCTGCATGCGATTTCTGAGCATGCATGCAAGTTCTGCTCGTGGCCAACTCCTCTGGCGGGCAGGCCGGCCAGCGGCCAGCGCGGCGCCAGGCCAGCGGGCGCGGCGGCGCGGCCAGCGGCCATGGCTACGACCGGTTTATCCATGGCGATGGCGGCGCGCGATAAGTCACGTAGGTAGGGGCAAAGAAGTCTATTCATGTGTCAAATATATGTATATGGATAAGAAGATAGGTGAAATACTCGTAATGGTATTGAAATCAAGTATCATGTTTCAGGTCTTATTTTTGCGAAGTTGATGTTAGGGATGGCAAAAGTGCGAAACACGACGATTGAAGTCCTAAATATGCAATTTTCTCTCAAGGAAAGAGCTTCAGAGAGAGAGAGGGGGGGAGAGAGAGCACGACTAGCCCTTCTTCGGGCAGCCGGTGTCCAATTGGACCCGCCCATCAGCGTGGAAGGCGCCCTCTCTGCCCCATGCGCATCACCGTGACACCGTCGGCTGCTGCCGCCCTCGCGACGCCATGGATGCAAACGAATAGACATACGGGTAAAAGAGGGGGTAGAACGAGTCCACATTTGCTGGCGCCTCCGGGACTCCACGGCGCCACGAAGGTGGGGAGGGCGCCGCGAGCCGGGCAACCGTGCCGCTCCACCTGTCCACCAGCAGACGCCGACATTCTCCACAGCGGAGACCACGATGCCTCAAGCGGAATCCGCCGCCTATGTACCCAGACGAAACGCCGCCCTCCTAGCCGTGCTCGCGCATGGCCGGGGCGTTGGGGGCAGACGCGCCGACGCTGCTCGCCGCGTGTGGCCCCGTGACTCGCGCGGCGCCGCCATGCCGTGCACTCGCAGGCGGGGGCACTGTCTGGTGGCGCAGCTCCCGGTGACCCACAGGGCCAACGCTGCTGATGTAGCCGAGGTCAGGCAGCCTCCCGACGGGCGAGGTTGAGGCCGCCAGGGGGGCAATCCGGCGGCAACGAGCTCGAGGCCCGACCGCTGCCGGGATCCTGCAGCCTCGTGGTGGTGTGGGTTCAGGCCCGTCGGCGCGGGGGCCCGAACCGGCGGCACGGGCGAACCAGGAGAGGAGGCGGCGGGGAGGAGAGAGAGGTCAGCTAGGGTTTAGATTGCGGGGGGTTTTCGTAAAAAAATATGATGAGTTGGACTACATGTTGATCACTAAAAAATAGGAGGGTGTGTTTGCAAAATGACCACGCTCATGGCTATAGCGCCGAGTCGTGCGATCACGATCGATGCCGTAGCGTGCCTAGACATGCTCAACCTTGCACCCGCTTCATTAGTTGGATATATGGATATATCCTGTTCAGATGAAATCTTCACGCCAATTTTTATTGGAACTCTAGATACATTCGGGATGTACCTAGCATAATAAATTGGAAAATTAGCGGAAAAAACACTTCATAGTTCAGAAAATTCAAATATGCAATATATTCGTGCAGAATACACCGTGATGTGCTCAGAGATGAAGTTATCCTTTCATAAATGTCAAACAGTTTCATGTCAATAAAAAATAATCGATCCATTTTAGTACTTGCAATAAAGGCCAATATGCCTCTTAATATATAATGCGACTATTAAATTCAGCAAACTCCCGGGAGCTCTTTTTCTTTCAAAAAAATGATATATATGTATTTTGAATTTTTTGGCACTCTTATTTAAATTTTAGTTCACATCAATAAAAATCACTCATGTCTACATTTTTGTCTTGTTGCAACGCACGATCATGTTAACTAGTCTGACAAGCCTATAGACGCTGAAGCCAAAGTGGATCCCAAACCATGTTTTATATTCGCCCCTTATTAAGAACACTAGACAATTGTATTAAGAACGCTAGACAACTGTGGTTTTGCTTAGAGCATCTCCAACAGATTGAGAAAATCAATCTTTTTTTCCTTTATTTCTTGTTAAAGGGGATTGAGATGGAAAAAACTCTCTTCAACAGATCCCCTTTCTATTTCCCTTTCCCTTTAATTTTTCCTCAATCACCTTTAACTCCCCTCCTCTCCTCTTTCTAAAGGAGATTTGCCCCTATCCCGTTTTCACTTCCCCTTTTCTCCTTTCTCTTCTGTGCCACACGATGTTAGCTGCAATGAAATCATGACCGCCCATTGGAACATGGCCGTCCGCCGCTGCCTCGCCGGCTCATCGCACACGCGCACATGGCCGCCGCGCTAGCTGGCCGCTGCCGCACAGGCAGGCCGCCGCGCCTGAATGCGTTGCTGCGCCAGCAGGCCGCCGCACAGGCTACCATGCCTGCACGCCGTGCAGGAAGGCCACCGCACCGGCAGGTCGCTGTGCAGGAAGGCCGCCGCTGTCGCGCACCGCGGGGCTACAGTCGCTCGGCGACGACACAGGAGGCCGCCGTCGCGCGGGGCCGCACGCCGCTTGGCCACGCTCGCCGTGCCGGGGTCGCGCGCCGCCAGGCCACGCTCGCTCGCCACGACCGCGGCCATGCGCCACCGGGCAGTGCGCCATAGGCACGTGCCCGCTCGCCTGCGAGGCTTGCGCGGTCAGCGGTGCCGCTGACGCTCGCCGCCGAGGCCGCGGTGCCGCCTGGCCATGGCCATGGTCGCTCCGGTCCCTCCTCGTCGAACGCGGTGGAGAAGAGAGGAAGAAGAAAAATTCACTGACATGTAGGCCTGCATGGTAGGAAAGACAAAAAGGGAAAAGGAGATCTGCTGCAGTATCATTCTCCAATATTTTTGAATTGTGAAAGGGGTTCCCTATATACAAAATAAAGGAAAGGAGATTCAGATTTGTTGGAGATGCTCTCTTAAAATAAAAGAGAAACTAGACAACCGCGGTCCACATGTCAGAGTGGATTCCATTTGCCGTTTGTAATTTTGTGATTGATCGATGAACGTCGCGTTGTTCCAAAGAGAGATCTCTATCCAGTTGCGGGCTGACATGTGGGCCAGGGGACGCGCTGCCTACCGCGATTACGAGCTGGCAACGTCGGCCGGACGAAGCACGCGTGCGTGAGCCTAGTCCATGGACCGTGGGCCCCGCCTGGCAGCAGCGTGATGTGCCACACTCCGCTCACCCTTCCCACCTCTCCCTCTCTCCCTTCCTTCTCCGCCTCTCTAACCCATGGCGGTTTGATCTGATCCCTTCCCACTCCTACCTCTTCCTCCCCAACTCCCTCCCCCCCGCCGGCCCCAACCGAAGCACACGGCACCCAGCACCTCTCGCTCTCCGCCTCCTCCTCCCTACCGGAGATCCGTCCCTGCTGGTAAGCCCAGCCGCCCTGCCTTGCTTCAACTGATCTCGCTCGCTGTGCTGTTGCCCTAGCTGCTTGTTGCCCGCGGCGTCCGCGAGCGACCGATGGAGTTCAAAACATCCGATGCTGTGGGTCCTAGTTGCGGGTTCGTTCCCGCTACTGGCGCAACCAATCCGTCCAGTTCTTAGAGCGTGGAGCGCGCGAGATCCGTGGGGGCTAGGGGTGCGCACACACCCTGGTTTTGGGGGTCTTAGGAAGGAGCTCAGCAATGAGGCGTCGCCGTTCGTGGTTGCTCTTGGTCAAGTTCGTCGGTTTCGCGAGCGAGTGCTTAGATGTGGGTGGATATGATGAATTGATGATAGATTAGATTGACAGTGACTCTAGCATTCCTGTTGCTTAGATTAGACTGACAGGGACTCTAGCATTCGTGCTGCTTAGATTAGATTGGTTTTGCCACTTTGTAGACCTTCTCAGCCTAAAATTAGATTGTTGATGGTGAGTCTCAGCCTCTCAGGTGCACATTTCTCCCATAGCTGAGGTGTAGTGCCCATTTAATCATCTCAGTTTGGTTCCAGTGTGTGAAAATTGATCCTTCTGTAATGTTTACATTGACTTGATGAACCAATGCATGAATTCCAGTCCCTGTCTTCTTTTGGCAAGCCTTAATGACTGAAACTCGATATGTAATGTAGTTTCAGACATTGGTTATCTGATGTTTCTGTAATCACATCATTTTGTCTGCAAGTCTAATTGCTGCAATTTTCTCCCAATAAATGACAGATCAGATTTGTGGGTATGGCTGATAATGAGAAAGAGGTGGGAGAGGGAACCGCCCCCCGTGGGGCGGATTGGGAAGTGGTGACTCTCACAGCTTCTGCCTATGAAGCAGCACCGGGGCCTGCTGGAACGGAAGGAAAGCCTGTTAATGAAGAGCGCAGTTCATCCAATGACTTGCTCTTTTCCGGCCACTTTGTGTTTCCGCCAAGTGAGCACGAGAACCTGCCGATACAGACCAATTTTGATGACATACAGCCTGAGAAAGATGTGCAGGAAGCTAGTACCAGTGTGGAAGATTATGCTATCAAGAATGATGTTGAGTCTACGCGAGTTCAGTATTTTGATGAAGGCAGAAACCTCTCAGTTGATGATGAAGAGATGAGAGATGATGTACCGGGGTATGGTTCATCTCCTGCTGATGATGATAGGCATGGTTTTGTTGCTCATGATGATGACAATGAGGCTGGTGATGGTTCTAATGAAAAATCGGGCACGCCTTTGAAGCCTGCTGACAGCAAGAGCCATGATGCTGGCTCTTCATGTAAATGCTGGTTGAAGAAGCACATGACATGCCTGTATGACCAAGCAAAGGAAACTAATGCTATCTGGACTGTGGTCGTGGCAGCTGCCCTGGTTGGGATTGTGATTTTGGGACGTTGGCACAAGGATAAATTGCACCTCGACAAGCTTAAGTGGCGCTCTGGCTCAGCAGTGAGGTGCGTCAACTCATCGTCACCTACAAATATATACATTGTTTCATAGGTCTGAAGTAAGCAATTACATTATTCGCCCTTTTTTTATTGGCATTTTGCATTATAGTAGCATGTCTTTTCTCTTGTGGATATCTGCAGTTTGGTCAAGAGTTTCGTCTCTGCATAATATATTATCAGTAGTAGCCAAATTCATTTTGCAGTGCTGGACAGCTGGTTGATGTTATACTTTGTCATCCTCACATGTTTCTAGTGTAGTAATACTCCCTCCGTCTCAGGATATAGGGAAAATTAGATCCTTACCATCAAAAGAACCAGCTTTTGGATATATACCATCAAAAGATTGAAGTGTAGATATTTACCATTGAAAGATCTCCCGTTACAGCTATCTACCATTTTTCCCCCTCCCGTCACTTGCGCCGTCGACGCCGTGCTCTTCCCCTTCGCGCTCCTCTCCGCGGCCGTCCTCCTCCTCCTCCCCACCGCGACCCCCGTCACCACCTCGGCGTCCCCCGAGCGAGCCGCTGCCGGCAACCCGCTCGTCGCCTTCCTCTCCTCCCTCATCCCCTGGCGGGAGCAGCGGCGGCCGAGGAAAATGCCGGACTACCCCGCCGCACCCGCCTCCGCCTCCGTCCGCACATGGCGCAGCTCCCGTGGCACGACGGCGCGCGGGCGTGGCTGTCCAAGCTCTTCCCGCGCAAGGGCCTCCGCTTCGGCGCGCAGCTCGTCACGCGCGCGCTCACCGTACGCCGCGCGGCCCCGCTCGAGCTCCCGCACCTCCTCCGCNCGCCGCAGCCGCTGCCGGGGACGCGCTGTCGTTCGCGCCGACGACGACGGCGTACATCCCGACCAATTTCGCCATCCTGGCGCACCACGCGTGGCACACCCTCACGCTGGGGCTGGGCACCAAGAACTCCAAAGCCGCCGTGTTCGTCTTCGAGTCCGCCGCCATGAAGGCCGCCGCGGACGCGGCGTGGCCGGGCGTCGTCCCATCTACTGTGCCATGTGCAGCTTCGATGAGCTCCGCCACCGCCCAAAGTCAATTTTTTTCCTTGCCAATTCTTGTGCTGATCCTTGGATTGGTACGGCGATGCGTGTGCAGGACTCAAGACAATCCTGATCCCGTACCAGGCGAACCTCGTGCGGTTGCAGACCGACCCGAATCACGCCGATTTCTTCGCCGATTTCGTGAAGAGGGTCGCGTCGTCGTCGGGCAGACCGACCGGAGGCCGCGGCAGCAGAGGAAGGTGGAGGCAGCCGCGGCGGGGCTCGAGCAGAGGGCAGGGCCGGCGGCGGCCAACGTGAAGGGGAGGAGCGGCGCTGGCGCGAGCGGGGGAGGGACGGTGGCCGGCGCGAACGGGAGGAGCGCGAAGGGGAAGAGCACGGCGTCGACGGCGCAACTGACGGGAGGGGAAAAAATGGTAGATAGCTGTAACGGGAGATCTTTCAATGGTAAATATCTACACTCCAATCTTTTGATGGTATATATCCAAAAGCTGGTTCTTTTGATGGTAAGGATCTAATTTTCCCCAGGATATAAGGCGTGGTCAAACTTGGCACAGTCCTCAATAATAACATTTGACTCTTAATATCTCTTATAATATAATGTTTGCAGCAATAAAATTATAGTCGTATGAAACTACTTTTAAATATGAATACAATGATATCATTGTTGTAAGACAAAGTTTTTATTATACAAGATTAATCGTAAGTCAAAGTTTCTAAAGTTTGAATCTTGAATTACGTGCGTGCCTTATATCCTGAGACGGAGGGAGTAACTAGTAAGGTAGAAATGTTTTGAAACTGGTGGTTGGATGCTGTGTCTAGTTGTGCTTGATTTGTGGGTGTCTTTTTGCATTAAAAAAGATTGGACAGCAGTTGTATCAAATTGCATCCATTGTCTAAAGCAGATTTGGATCAGATCCCTTCATCACATGGATTTGAATATGGACTAGTGAATTCAAATTCTTACATGTGTATTTGGATAAAGAAAATTTATTACCTTGTTTGAATTCTATAATCCATATCAACTTCTTGCTATATTTGGTACCTAATATGGATGAAACTATTTTTATATTTTGCTCTCTATTTCATGTGAAGAAACATTCTTTTAACTTCCACATTTGAATGTTGGAAGTTAGAACCAAAGGACCAAGTTTTCTTTTGTATATTATTAGGCTAGTTCTATACTAGTCAGTTTTCGACTTTTCGTATTATGTCAACTATTCATATTTCTTGCATATTCTGTTATGTGAACAGTCACTCTGAAAAGTGTGCTTAGCTTCTTTCTGTTTTCAAAGAATTTAAAAATTCTTGATTCCCATATATCTGTGAAATTACATGATTGTTGTTGCAATTGTGTTTTTAATTTACTACTTTGTGGTATAAACTTATTTCATCCAATCTTCAAATATTTCCCCTACTGTCATTCCAGAATATGAAACAGTTTTTCTAACACTTTTGCACCTCATCATTTTGCTAATTCTTCCCTTGGGTCTGTAGCAATGACCTAGCATGTTGACTTCAGGCATTGTATTAGTTTTAAACTTTTAATTCATCTTGAAACGATTGATAAAGTGATAATGACAAGGATTTCTTTGAATGTTTTACACTTTTACTCAATGTTCTGGAAGTTGAAACATGGGTTACTTGAGATTTGAGACCATTTTGGGAAGTGATAAGGTGGTCTAATCATTTCTAATCAATTTGACTGCACTGTTATGTTATAGTATGTGGCAAACATTAACGTGTCATCTACCTAAATATGACCCTTTTCGTGCATCAGTAGTTAGCAACTACTAGTTAATATACCAGCAGTTTCTGCTTCTTAAAAGGCTATAATAGCAACAGTTCCATGGTTTCCTGTGCTATACATCTCTCTTTTTCAACTGTTTTGAATGTATTTCTGTTAATTTGTTTAAAGTCTTAGATGGTGATATCCAAATTAGAAATTTGTCATGCTGTCTTCTTGTAATAACTATTATGTGCAAACTTTATTTTTTTCCTCTTGTACTGCCTGTATCCACAGTATTAGATTTTTGAAGCATTTTTCTGCTGTTATAGCTTCAGCCTTCAGGTCTTTTCATTTTTCCCAACTTGCTTGGGAATAACAGCTTGTTTGTTTGCGGGGAATTGAGGAGAGGGAATGGGAGTTTAAGAGAAGAGACTCAAAATCTCTTGTTTGTTTCATGGCACAGGGAGTTTCGCTGTGACGGGGAAAGGGTATTGAAGGGAAAAATTCCCACCGATCTCTTCCGAGGGGGGACCCTGGTAATTCGTAGATGCAGCAGGGAGTTTGATTCACAATGACAGGATCAAGGGCAAAATAGTAAAGATGCAATTAACTCCCATGCCCAAACCTACCAACGAAACAATTGATACACTTTCCCTCGCAAACTCCCTCTCTTAATTCCCAACGCTTGCCAAACAAAGTATTGGCACTAAAATTCAAACTCCTGCACTAATTCCCTCTGCCAACTCCCACCTTCAATTCCCATGCCTCTTCCCATTGTTTAAATAAGCTGCAAAAGCTTTGTTGTTGAGTATAGCTTATGCTATGCATGGAACTGCTTGTCCCACTGGCAGACATGTGAGGCCCTTTGCACTGACTATTGACACAACTGAGGAAATGTACCTGGAACATGCTGGGCCTTGTAGTGAAAATTAAAGATGGTTTTGCACCAGCTAATATTATAAAATGCATTACAAACAGCACAGCTGGGGCCCTACTGAAATGGAATATTTGATTTTCCATCAGCAAGAAGGGCACTACAAATTTGCCATGTTCTGTCCCTAGTGCGATGTTCAGGCATTCAATCTTTCCCCCAAGATTCCATTGAGAAGGAAAAATAGTGTGATTTCATATGTGCTGCACAGGCTCCATCTCTCAATAGCATTCATGGGCATTGTTGCAGTACCTTTTCAATTGTATTTGATATCAAAGATTGACGATATGATGTGTTAATGTTGTTCCATTAACATAAGCATAATTACAAGAAAAATGATTACTGGAGCTAGCTTTCTGTTTGCTCCTAACTTCTGTAGGGGTACCTTACTATGCTTAATTACTGATATGTATTAATAATTGGAGCTGCACCTTTTTGTTCCTTTGCTCTAATTTGTGGCATACTGTAGAAAGTTTACACTTCCTTTACAGTTCTATCCTGTGTCTACCTTTGCCTATAACTGAATTTCTTGGTCTGGCAGAGGATGATCAACAAGTGGTCTTAGCTGATACAAAGCTCTGATGGCGCAAGTCACCTCAAGTCGTAGCCAAGATGGTGGATGCAATATGATTGTGACGATGACGAAAAGGATGTCGTATGTAATAATATGATGTTTGACTGGAATTTTATTTGCAGCCTACAATGAATACCTTGGCTTCTAAGCTGTCAAACTCTCTTCTGCCATCCACAATATGTTACCACATTACTTGTGACCTGGCACATGATTTTAAGTTCCTGCTACTTTTGCTGTGATATATGTTTTGAACGATGGCTGTAGAATACCGAATTGTATACTGCAAAGTTCGTTAAAACTGTGTTGTTCAGCGCGGGCAACCTCACATGCATTTGTGCTTTTGTTTGTCACAATGGAAAACCTGGAGATCTTGTTTGGTTTCTAATTTGTAACTCCTGAGTACTGAAATATTGTTTGGCAATGTAGTGATTTTGTCGAAAGCATTATTGTTGGTAACGTTCAGTCCAAAAGTTGCATTTCATGAACAACTTGTTATTTTTCACTACGCACCTTCAGTACCATGTAAATTTCTGCTTTAACTGACACGATAGCAATAGTTACAATGATTAACATGTAAGTTAGGGCAACTTAGATGCCATTGTAAAGAAATCTAATTTCTCATTCCAACAATGCTAAAGAAAATTTAAATCTATGCAAATAAACACTCAGGCTGTGTTTGGAATGGAGGATTTCCATAGGAAAAGTGAAGAAATCAATTCCTTAGGAAAGTTTTTCAGCTTTGCTGTTTGGAACGGAGGAAAACTGATTTCCGTTCCAGAGGAAAGGCTTCTGCTCTTTCATAAAACGTAGGAAAAAAAACATCCAGTGAAACCTAAAGGAAAATTTCCTTTGATGTTTGTCAAGCTAGCGCTGCCCTGCAACTACTATAAAGTAGGTTCAACCTTTGTCGTTTGTGCTTCATAACTACAAGAAACTATTATATTCTCTTGTTATTACTTATTAGTCAATCTCGTGGCAACATCCAGGAGCAGTAGAAACATAATATGATGGGATCAAAAGTGACAAGATTATGGGAAGAAGGAAGAAACGAGGAGGATATTTGAGAAAGGGATATATAAGAACTGATCCTCCATTTTTAGGTGGAAACCAATTTAATTAGAGTGGACTGATGGAATCTCGTTACACGGGTAGCTGTGAATGTTTCAGTATTTTTCCTGCGATCCAAACACTCTAAAGTTTCTATTCCTATGTTTTGAAATCCTATAGTTTTTCACTTTACACTTCACCTGGTTCCTGTGTTTTTCTTTCTTTCCTCTATTTTGGATTCCTACGTTCCGAACAGGCCCTCATACTCCCTCCGTTTGTTTATATATGTCGCTGGTTAGCTCAGTTTTGAGCTAAGCAGCGTCATATATATTAACGAACAGAGGAAGTAATATTCTTAGGGATACCCTTAGTACTCTTAGGGGGCCGTTATTAATGTTTTCTAACGATAACTGAAAACCTTTGAAAACTGAATTGCCAGGCAGCAAGCTTGAAACAATACTTGTAAGCATGTAGTCAGCTCAAATTATATTCTCGTTTCAGCTGAAGTTTAAAAAGATTCTCAATCTAGAACAGCAAATTATAGCAAGTAGTTTAAAAAACACAACTAGCATTCTAATAAGCAAGAGTACTTGCCGTTCCAAACTGTTTACAGCAGTAACTGGGAAGTAGGAGAACGGCGTTACAGCAGTAACTGGGAAGGAGTATGGCATACTTCACAAGCAGAACTCCCAAGCTATACAGCACTACACCTCATACCAGGTGAAGAACATACTTGCAATGTTCAATTGCTCGAACAGCATAAGCTGTTGACATCATTCTCCAACTATTTTTACAACACATTTAAATACTTAAATATCACTTGTAATGTTAACCCTGCAAAAAGTATACCAAAGACAACTGTTTTATGCACCTATGCTGCCAAGCCAAAAGAACAGGGGAAACTGTGCTATTGCCACGAAGAGAAGGAAGTAATGCTGTCGCGATGAGTGCCTCTCGCTGCTTCTCATCTCCGTGAAAAGCACCCTCTTCATTGTCCTCACCAAGAACACTCCCATGCACAGGCTCATCCATGGCATCATGACATAATATGAGTATGCCCATATGAGCCTTGCAACAACAGCAAGGGATAGCCCGGCAAATAAATAGCCACCATACGCCACCAAGTCGAGTAGTGGCACCTCACCACCACCCATTGAGTAGAGAAGGCCTTTCAGCATCACAAGCTGGAGGCCCCATCCTATGAGTGCTCTTGTAAACTGCAGATTTATAGCTTCTGGAGTAAACCTGCATGAGTATCACACATTCACGCACATTAAATTAGGGACATTGGGTCATAACAGTCATAAGCATTTGGCGACTGAAAAATAATTGTAAACAACTCACTTTCCCATGAAACCTAATGTGAAGCCTGCAAGAATTATGAAGCTTCCAAATGCCATGGAAGGGATGTACAGATCTGGTGCATTTATATCATAGATTGGAGGTTTGTAGGACAAACGCCCACCAACAGGTTCACTTATTCGAGTCCAGTGCCCCTGCAAGGAAATTGGGGAAATAACACTTTATTTCGGTATACTAGATCGACGAACCAGTTTTTCATGCAATGTTATTAGGAAAGATGATTTACCCTGTGAAAGAATGGAAACAGTATAACTTTCAACTTGTTCCTGACATACTGATCATTCACATGGAAGTAATACTGCGGGTTGGAGAAGTATCTATTGATCTGCAAGAATAGAACCAATAGTTTTGAGAGAATGCGAAGCAGTGAGCAACAAAAAATAAGGTCTGTTGGAGGGCCCTCACATTGCTTTGCATGAACTCCGAACTAGAATCCAAGAACTTCTCCCCATATACTCCTAGCCCAGATCTAATTAGACCTGAGCTTGCACCATATAATGGATTGTCAAACTGGCCAGTCTGAGAATTCTGCTGTGGCATCTGCATCCCAGGAGGATTCCCATAGTTATTATACATGGCTGCAGTGAACAAACAAACAGAGGTAGAGAAATGTTAGACCATAATGATAATATCATAACAGAGCCTGGACATATTTGTGGCCACGAAATCAATGAGGATAGCATAACATTAGCAAAATGTGACACAAAACAAAGGTAAGTATACCAGAGCTATTTAGTACAGTGCTAAGGCAAAAGGTTTCATTTTTTGTTTTTGTTTTTTTTTACAATTTTATCCTTCCTTGTTAGCATTAAAAAATTATCATATATCTTCTTTGTGGGCCATCAAGTAACTAAAGACACAACCAAACAGGGAATCTCGACAGATCAATATTGCCTCAGTCCAGCTTTTTTAAATTCTGTGAGTAAGAACAGCATCAAGATTACTTTCGAAATCCTCAATTTCCTATGCACCAAGAGCTGTCTCCGCGAGAACAAAATTACCCCTAATTTGTTATTTTAATAAAAACGGCACCCAGACCTCGATTGGTAGGCGTGGGTTGAACTGCAATCTTCCGCGTAGAAGAACGAGGAGAAGAACCTAACCAAACCAAGAAACTGATGGTCGGACGGATTGGATTCGCAGGGCACCACGAAGGCGGAGAAGCAAACTACCGCTCCACCCAATCGATCGATTTGTTCACATGGATCGCGAATACGAAGGGGGTTCGTTCACTCAAAGGGATCGGAAGGGTCGAGCGAACGGCGGATTTGGGCACGATTAAGCACAAAATCGACTCGGGAACCACGCGAGCCGAGCGACGTAGGGCACTTACTTGGGTGATCCGATGGAGGAGCGGCGACGGGCGGAGAGATCGGGCGGGAGGAGAGAGGGCAACCGCGCGCGGCCGGCGGAGGCTCCTGTCTGTCTGTGTGTACAGCGCCTGTGCGGTGAGGAGAAAGCTGTACCCTTGTTTTTCCTTCAGGCCGAAGGACGCGAAGGCGAAAGAGGAAGGCCCGCCAGGTGTGTACTTGCTTGCGTCGTCAATGCCGTGTGGAATTTCTGGATTTTTTTTTTTGAAGGAAACACGCCCATAAAGGGCTATTCATTCAAATGCAAGAAAATTTACGAAGTTTAGCCCAGACAGGCCAATTACATATAAAAGCTTTGAAAGGACAACCATTATGATGAAACAAATTAGAACATTAGAACATATGGTTCTCCTTTCTACTTGAAACAGCATTCCTAGCAAGTGAATCTGCTATGTAATTATTTTCTCTAGGAATGTGATGAAAATGCATGACTATTTTTGATGTCATGTATTCTACTTCTTTCATGATTATTAAAATTAGAGACCAAACTCTGGTTATCAGTAAAGAAATCACAATCTTTGATTCCCCATTTGAATTTCTGGATTTGTTGACCAGCTCACTACTGTATGTGAATTTATTTTTTACGCGACCTGTTTCAGGAGGCGTTTAGTCAAGAGTTAAAACTTATCGAAAATATCAAGTCAAGTTTGAGGATGCTAATTAAAAAGACTAAACATGATCTAATTACAAAACTAATTACACATATGGATGGAAAATCACGAGATGAATCTATTAAGCATAATTAATCCGTCTTTAGAGATTGTTTATTGTAGCACCACATTGTCTAATCATGGCCTAATTAGGCTCAATAGATTCGTCTCGCGATTTTACTCATGGGTTATGAAATGGGTTTTGTTAATAATCTACGTTTAATACTCTTAATTAGTGGCACCACATTTGATGTGACTCATGAATAGTTGAAAGTTGCTCATCTAAACAGGGCCTCAATGCGGTTCGTTTTATGTTTCAAACTATATGCTGATTAACTTTATAAAAATATATTAGCAGCTATTATATCAAAATACTTTTAATGAAACTAATTGGACATGTCGTGCAAACCTGATTAAAGTTAGAGAGGCTTGATTTAAGATAAAATGCCCATTATAGTATCAAATGCATGGGTATATATATAACAACTTTCGCATTTCAATACTAGGCTCATTTTTATTTTTTATTTTATTTAAATATACATTCAAATTAATAAATGTGTTTGTTGGCAATACGGGACTAGGGTCCATCCTGTAGCGCGGGATCTCTTAGGTATAGCTGCACAACATCACGACCATATTATTGGATCCTCACCTATGCCACCTCTCGCCAAGGTATTTGCAGGAACATTGTGAAGGGCCACGACGGGGCTAGCCTTCGGTTGGCTGGTGGCTGGTGGCTGGTGCTGATTTGTTGTGAGAGAAAAGTACTGCTGGCTGGCTGGTGGCTGGTGGCTGGTGCTGATTTGTTGTGAGACTGAAGTACTGCTGGCTGGTGGCTGATAAGCCAAGCGAACGGCAACGTCGTGTTACTTTGTCGGGATAGTGCGCGGATCATACGTTACCTCACCTGGTCGGTGGATGGGTTGCCTTTGCTTTCTCTCACCTAGAAAACATACCGTGCAATCTCATTGCGTATTGGACCCTCTCCCAGCGAGGGGGTGCCCTCCCCACATTCGTAGAGCTCCTCACCATATGTGCCGCCACTTGGAGTGACACCATTCCTATTTCGTACTTCGCAGGGGCCCACCATGACTCACCATGGCGCACAGGTGATGACATGCACAACTTACAGTTAGCGACGCGCGCCACCACAATCGACGGCATGGACGGGGCAGAAGCATGTTGATGATGTTTCACCACCACCATCGAGTTTATAGTAGCATACCTAACCATCTTATCCCTATCCCATGGGATAGCCATTTGTGGTAGCACCCAGTATGTATATAACGGACACATTTGCATAGCACATTGAGCTCATGATCGCTGAACATCTTTTAGCCTCGTTTCGGGCTCAGTGTAGTTGAACCCCTCAGCAGCACAAGAGTATTATGCTTCGGCGGCCCAAATCTGTATAAGCCACTATCTCCATACATCCCTTTGTTTGCACACTCTCCAAGGCAAATCTTCCCCCTAGCCGAATCCTAAAAAGGGTCTATTTTTGGCTCCTACCACCGGAGTTCATATGTCGACAGCATTGTTTAACTACATCAATTTTAAAACATGCATATGGTTTAAGTGTGCTTGTCCATCCACGAGTGTCTGTTTTATGTCTCAAGAAATGTAAAATCTTTTGACCACATTATGGCATGTCTGAAAGATTTGGTTAAAAAAATCTCGAGAGGTCCATTTTAGATTTCTTTTGAGAAAAGGTGAGTAGAAAACTTGTCAACTCTTCATTTCTTGCTTGAAGATAAACATAGACGGTTAAATAAGAACTTTTTTAATAATTTATGAATTTGTATCCTGCAAGGGAGAATCGAAAAAACACCAAAGAGCCAGAGTAGTCTATTTCCGAAGAGGAGCTCTTTTCGGTGGGCCAGAATCTTGCCTGAATAGGATCTTTTGCTTTTGCGTTGTTAGGGCAAGTCCAACATAGGGAGATAGCCCTAGAAAGGTGTGCTCCACGTAGATACCGATAATTTGAAGACACCAAACTCCCAACGCAGGCAACATTGCTTTTTTCATGCATGTCATCCACCATGTCCCTTGAGACTGTGTCCTATCGCTTTCATCCCTCTGCTTTTACTTTCCAATCACTATCTCTCTCCTTGGGCGCCCGTGACCTATAGAAGAATCACTGACACTCTGCAAACCATTGCTTTTTCTCCAGGTGGCATCCGAGCCTAGGTGCTCTGACGAGGATACCGACTGACTCATCGTGTTGGGCATGTCCTAGGATTTTGCCTAGTCATCCATGGAATGAGCTCATGTTTTGAAAGTTGGGTGGAGCGGGCAAGGACATTGGGAAGTTCCTGAAAGGACCTTGATGTCGCCTAGAGGGGGATGAATAGGCGAGACCTGAAATTATTGCCACTTAAAACAAATTTATTAGCGACAATTGGATATTCCAAATACCACTTTTAGAAATTCAGTAAATGAACTTCTAAAAGGATCTTTAGAATCTCCAAATAAAAGAATAGCACGCCTAACGCAGCGGATATAGAACACTACCACAAAACCGGTGCCACCGGTTTTGCAAAACCGGTGCCACCGGTTTTGCCTCGACAGTGAACCCCCAAACTAGATTGAATATGTTAGGGAGCTTGAAATCAAACCAAACTTGGAGATGATGATTGGAATGTCTTTATAAGATATATCTCCAAGTCCCTGCATTCAAAGACACATATACAACAATATCGAGCAATTTCACCAATTAACAATATAAGCACAAAGAAGCTTAAAACCAGCGGGGAGACACAAGATTTGTTTTCCCGAAGTTCGGATTCACCGCTCGCACCAAGCAGCCACCAAGGCACGGTGAATCCTACTCTCCGTTGAGGAAGCTTATGCGACCACACTAGGTCAAGCTATCTCCTCCTTTCACTAGCTTGCTTCTTCCCTTTCGGAGGTGAAGCACGACCTGCACAAACTTTCCCGCAGCTCACCACACCTTGGTAGCTCACGGGCAACACCTAGCCGTCTAGGAGCGAAGCTCCAAGAGTAACAAATGAATCACACAAGCTTGATGAAGTCCAATAGTTCTCAAGGTGCTTTTGGTGCTCTCAAACTTATCACAATGGCTGCTCTCTCTACTACCCAACACAAAGATCTCACAATGTCAAGCAATCCTCACAAAGAGGGGTTGGGAGCTAGTATGGCTTTTTCTTAGCAAGGAAGAGCAGGGAAGCACTAAAACAACCTCAGGAACAGCAGCATGCTACAGGGGAGGTCGTGGGGTATAAATACACCACTCCCCAAAAACTAACCGTTAGGAACCCAGTGAAAACCAGTGCCACCGGTTCCTAAAACCGATGCCACCGAGATTTCAAACCAACTAGCCGTTGGAGCATCCTGACACAAAACTAGTGCCACCGGTTTCCCAAAACCGGTGCCACCGGTTTTGCCCTGGCAAAACCTAAAAGTGTACGTGTAGCTTTTGTGTCTCTCAACAACTCACATGGGTTCCTTGAGCACTTAGACAATTTCAAGACTACTTGTGATGCATCCCTCTTGATAGTACGGCATACCTATACTCAAGATCAAATATAAATACAAATGCTATTTATTCACTTGAGCTTCATCATTTTGAACCAAGCCATACTTCTTCAATGTATCCGCTTGAGAGTTGCATCCAACTTGTCTTTTTTGAATTGAGCACTTCAACCTTGAGCTTGTGACTTGAACCTTTGTCTGTGAACGAAATCCACTTCTAGTCCAATTCACCTTTTCACAACATAATTCTAGAAGATTGATACTTGCCAATATGAACACCACA
This sequence comes from Alloteropsis semialata, assembly GCA_004135705.1. NCBI lineage: Eukaryota > Viridiplantae > Streptophyta > Magnoliopsida > Poales > Poaceae > Alloteropsis > Alloteropsis semialata. The sequence continues at coordinate 7,321,353 of CM014276.1, read as the reverse complement.
TGTGACCAAGATTCATCAAGTTGAAATCCAAAGAAAGTTTCGTCACCCTAGCAAAGGTACATGACCCAAGTCCGCAACTTGATCACACATTGCTTAGTACCTAGAAACACTATCCCGAACTCCACCTCTTCATCCTTGCATCGCATATAGCTTCACATTAGCTTCTATCAATAATGAACACCATTTATTGATATGCAATCTATCAACTTTATTTTGACCTTTCATTTCTATCAAAGTTATCATGTCATGTTTGCAAGTCATTCTTTAAATATAGACCAAGAATAAGCCATATCACCATGTCTCTTGTCAATTCAACCAAACTTGCATTATACAATATTTTTATCCAACATGATCTAAGATATTCCATATCAATATTAGACAAGCTTTCATCAATTTTAGAGACCAATATATCACACACATCCTCATGTCTCTTTCTTTGTTGCATCATAGCTTGCTAACTATCATATTCATGCATAATGGAAATAACCACTTCTATATGTCATCATGAGCCATCCACATTGTATTCAACCAATGAACAAAAGTGTCTTGTAAATATATCATTTAATTCCTGCTCATGATCTTTAACAAACATGTTAGTCCTTTAATCGTTTTGTCATTTAATTCACTAATGCCTTGTCATCTTTTGCTTTGAGTATAATTTACTTCCGCACTTGCTTGCTTGCATCAATGAATAACCACATATATTGATGAGCAAATTTATTATTGTGAATTATTCAAATAATTCCCTGCTCATCACCTCAAACAAACAAGTAAGTTCTTTAATCGTTTTGTCATTCAATTCACCAAAACCCACAAGGGAGCCTAGACGCACTTTCAATCTCCCCTTTTTAGTGATTGATGACAACTTGATTAAAGCTCACAATAGATATATCAATAAAGCTTTTGAATGTTCAGATTTAGTTTGAGCTCCCCTCAAAATGTGCTTTGAATGAAATTCAATAATTTGGCCTAAAATGCCAATTTGCATATTTCCAAGAAAACACGGAGCTCCCCCTAAATCTCAACATCCGTGGGGTGCAAAACATATGTGTGAACAATTAATACATGATGCATGCAGAACGAAACAATAAAACAAAGATACAAGTGCTTCCCAGCCAAAACCGGTGCCACCGGTTTTCACAAACCAGTGCCACCGGAAATGCCCAGAGAGAACTGACAGACACCAAACAATGCGGCCCGGATCTTCCGACACCACGGGTCAGAACATCCGGCCCCATCCAGAGGCTACCGGAACTTCTAGACCAGAAGTTCCGACCCAACCAGAATTTCTGACACGGAGTCAGATCTTCTGGACACACGAAGCATTTTATCAAATAAATGAGTCTGAATAGAATTTAAACAAGTTCCACACACATAAACAAGTTCAACACACACAGTAGCACACATTACAATTGTTCTCAAGTCCAAAAGAGCTAAGATAAAGTTTGAAATAATTACACGGGGCCTGTTGCATACTACAGCCAAAATTGGTGCCACCGGTTTTGGAAAACCGGTGCCACCGGTTTTGCCAGACAGCCAGCAGACAGAACAGAACAGCGGCGCTTTAATCGCTCCAATTTCTCCCCCTTTGTCATCCATCACCAACAAAGGTCCTGGGGGCTTCTCCGGCTGCTTCTACACATCATCTGCATCATCATTTTGCTCTTGGCCTTGAGTTGGAGGTTGGGGCACAAATTGAGTTGAAGGGAATGTACCAACATAAGGATTGACATTACCAAAAATCCCTCCAAAAATATCAGCTTGAGCGGAACCTGAAACTCCAGCTGCATGGGGATCAAATTGTGGCATACTAGAAGAGCCACCTTGTCCTTGAGTTCCCACAAATGGCATCTCAGAAAATGAACCACCTCCACTTTGCATGCCTTCATATGAGGGATTGTAATATGAGCTGCCAATAGATCGGTCCCAATAATCCTTTTGAGTGACCGGATCCACCTCTTGAGATTTATTCCATATTTGATCAAATCCCTCCGGTTCACTATCTTCCTCATCGGACTCTGCAGGTGGGACATGAGGCCTATTAGAAGGATCTTCATACATTTGCCTAATCATTCTTGAATCCCTCTTCCTCCTTTGCCTTTCCTTATGAGCAATGGCATTTGTACTCATGCAAGACCCACACATAAAGTTGAATAACTTTCTAAGGGGTGAAGGGGGCTTGTGCACATCTCTTTGCCCACGTCCAAGGTCACTTCCGGACGCCTCTCTTGCTGCCATAGAAGGTGCAGCAGCTGTAGGGGCACCTTCAGGTGCTTCTCCACCCTCTACATTAGCTCCATGCTTGCCGCTTGAGCTAGGGTTGGTCCTTTGACATCATTCTTCATGTGGAAGGGCTCAATCTCATGATCATAATTGAATGTGAAGTTTATGACAGCCTCAATAACATGCATGAGATAAGGAGCATACCCACAACTCTTTTGTGGAGAGCCGGCAATAAACTTTATTTCTTCCCAAATGTAGTCCACCACACAGAACTCCGGCTCACTAGGTGTCATATACTTTATCAAATCACGAAGATAGAATGATATGTTGCTTTGATCACCCTCCCTAGGAGCAAGTGTTTTCCTAAACATGCGGTTGATATAGATATAGTATGGTAGCATGCCATGTACACTTCCAAAGTGCCTCTCATGATCCTCCATATACATATAGCTCATATCTTAATTATCCATATAATTAGCATTATGAATATGAACTCTATCATCATCCTCACTAACAAAGCCAAGAAGGGAGCCAAACTGAGTGTAGGTTACCCCAAACCAATTACCCTCTGTCATCCAATGCACAATTCTCTCATCATTTCTAGATGTGAAGTAGCAAGTGGCATAGAATTATGCAATTACCTCACTATTCCAGGACTTGACAAAGCTCATGATCTTGTATACATTCTTTCTCTTGCATTCTCTAATGATCTCATCAATCCTAGGGTCCTTGAATGCCCTCATGTATTTCCAATCAATAAACTGAGCCTGGGCAATAGGAACATCTTTTGCAAGGATGGCACTCTCATAGAAGTCTTGATGAAAAGCTGTGCCAAATCTATAGTCAAGGTGCCTCCCACCAACTTCCTTAGGATTCTTAGCCCTTTCAACTCTGGCCTTTTCTGTCATGCCCTTCGCCTTATAGTTTACTTTGGCGCGGTGTGGGGGCGCCATGGGAACTCTAAGGGTTACATCACTGAGATGAGTGGGAGGAGCATTATGAGCAGGCCGGGGTCCAAGTCCTGAAATGATGTCCTCCTCATCATCACCACTACCACTGCCACTCCTGTCACCACTGCCTGTCCCCTGACTGTGCTCATGGCTCTGTGTACGAATAGTTTTTCCCTTTCTTTTGCGCTGACCGACTGAGGGAGAGTCTGCTGCAATAGACTCGGAAGGAGTAGGATCCTTCTCATATGGACTCACCTCATCATCATCACTAGAGGTGTCCTCGGACTCAGAATCCTCAATGCGAATATCACCCCTTGGAAGCCTCACTCTTCTTGCTGCCCACTTGGACCTCCTTGGTTCTGCTGCTTGAATTTCTTGCCCACTTGTTTCAACATCTCTTGCCCGAAACTCAAATTGAGCATTCTTTGAACGCAATGGCCTCCTTTGATAAGAAATGTAATTGCTTGGATCTGTAACAAATACATGGAGAAATAACCTCAGTGACCATGTGCCTTGGTAAAGGATTTGATTTTGAGAATTTAGAACAGAGTTAGAGCACTGACTAGGGTTGCCGCGCACAAACCGGTGCCACCGGTTTCTTCCCAGAAACCCTAGGTCGAGTCCCCCAACAATGCCACCAAGGAATCTGATTTCTTGCACTGAGAAGCTTCTAGGGCCTAGGATATGAGGTTCTACCAAAGGAATCTGAGAGCAAACTTCTAGGGAGATAGATCGGGCAAAAACTTTGATTTGAGTACCTCCCGACATGGTGGAAGAGTTGCTGCAGCCCTAGAACTGAAGGGAATCCGGTCACACCGGATTAGAGGATCCAAATCTTGCCTCAACACTTGAATCTCGTGGTGGAGCCTTGAAATCGCCAAGAAATCGCCTCCAACTGCCCTCTCCTCTCTATTTCCGGTTGTGGGGTAGAAGAGGGTGAAAATGTAAATGTGAAAGGGTAAGTCACGGGTAAATAGTCCTCTGCCGACAGAAACCGGTGCCACCGGTTTAGGAAAACCGGTGCCACCGGAAATTCTTGAGCACGTGACTTTTGTCCAAATTTACAATTCTGCCCTTCCCCTTTTCTTCTTTGCTCCATTTTTGAATCCATTTATCCATTTTTGCACTGCCCTTTGACTTAGATGAAGGATTTTGATAGATATTTGAGCGAGATGAGAAAATCCAAGAAACATAGCCCTTGAGATGAGATTTGGTAGATCTAATAGACTTGAGAGTGTTTCACCATTTGTAGTTAGCCAGCAATCAAGCAAGGATAACAATAACCACAAATGGATCAACACGGTCACAAAGACCAAGACCAAATATTTTTCAAAAAGCACACTTCCTACACATGCTAGTTAATTTTGAAAGACTATCTTATGTCACAAAGAGTATGAAAATGATTTACTAGCAAAGATAGATCTTAGAGAGCATTCAAGATCTACCACTCACACCAAGAAACCAACTCAAGGTAGAGCTAGTCATCCTTTTCATACCAAACACACTAGCAAGAAGGAAGGCCTAGATGCATTGAAATGAATACATGAATTTGAAAAACACACCTTGGCCTTGAGCAAATAAATTCTTCACAGAGAGGAACATATATATCCATCAACTGTGCTTTGTTTTCTTTTATACTTTCGTCTTGTCATTTTAGAGTGATCTAACCATGGTTTCAAATAAAGTGACAAGACAATACAAACATTAGTAGCACAAGCTCTAGTCTCATATTTGATGACCCATTGAGTGTGGCAAGGGAGTGAGTCACAAGATATGAAACCTCATAACATGGACTAGATTTCTCAAGCATGTAGTGTACACAAAATTATGTGGAAGGCACGTATATGTACATCATCTTGGTCAATTAAGTCCAATCAAGGAATCTAAGCCATGCTATGGAGAGTAGCTAGATATGTGAAACTCAAACCAACTTAAATGAAAATTGATACAATTACCATGTTGGTTTGTTGACCTTGTTGTCATGTAGCCTACTCATCACCAACTCACTTGCATTGTAGTTGCTCAAGTGTATTATATGAATATAAGTTTGATCCCTTACACTTGAACTACACACACGGAAACTTGCAAATGATGTTAGTACCAAGAGACACAAAATATGAAGTGAGCTCCCCCTAAATATGTGCATCAAGGGTTTGAATCTTGAGACATGCACTTTTAGCTCAATTAAGACATTTGGGTAGCTAGCTTCATATTATGGTCATATTAAAAATAAATTCATGAATAAGTGAATGTGATCAAGATAGACTCACAGACATTTGTATGCAGCTTCAGATATAATTAGAAGAGTATTTCTTGAGAAATTGATTTCATTTGAACTCTTCATTTTTCTCTGCTGCCTACTAGATCTGGAAAAACCGGTGCCACCGGTTTTACAAATCCGGTGCCACCGGATTTTCACTGAACCAGGCATTTCTTCAATATGATTATTCTCGTGGTCCTTGTCTTGATTCATTTCTTTTTATTTTCATTACTTATTCATTGCCCTGCATTTACAAACAACTCAAAGCTTCTTGATGAAGCGGTTAGTAGCATCGAGTGTTATTAGTCATAATCTTTCATAATTAATCAAAGATAGCTTGTCCACTATTCATGCTAAGAAACAACAAGTGCATAAATAGATAAATATGAATGGACAGCTAGAAAGATACTTATCGCAGGGGAGGCATTGGATAAAGTTTTCTTCCATTGATCACACTTGATTCCTTTATGATATGAAATTTCTCTTAAGATACAAATGATATAAGATGAAACTCTTCTCAAGTGAACCAAGCATCTAATGCATCTCCAAGTTACAAATCTTCTTTTAGGCACATTTTGGTACCCAACATGTGTTGGGTCCTATATGGTTAGTAAGCAAGGATTTAGGTACCCAAATGGCGTTTGTGCTTGTCCTAGGTGAACCAATTACATTAGAAGCACAAGAGTCATTTGAGTTTCTCCTAATCTTAATAAATTTATTATTGACACGTTCAAGATTAGGATTTTTACCATTTGGACAATTCTTACCAAAATGTCCCTTTTGACGACATGTGTAGCAAGTCTTGTGTTTGATGTTTTTACTTTTATGTTTCTTGCTTGCAGAACCTTTCTTCTCTCTAAAGTTTGCTTGTGCCTTCAACCCAAGGCTGTTCTGCTTGACTTGTGGTTTCTCAGTGGAAACTGGTACCACCGGTTTTGCCTGAGAGCATACTTGATTGGTTGACACAAGCTTCAATTTCGTGCCCTTTCTCACGACATCCATAACATCTTCTCTGTGCATGGCCTCTCTTCCTTTTTGATTGTTTTGGCTTGTTTTCCTTCTCAAAAGAGCACGAGAAGGCATAATGTCCCATTTGAGAGCACTTGAGACATTTGATGTGGTCATATTTCTTCTTCTTCTTGTCTTGCTTCTCTTTTGGGATGGACTTGACAGAATTCTTGCAGGAGCTTTGCAACGTTGATCCCTTCTCAAGCTTCTTCACCATGGAATCACGGTTATCTTGAGAAGGTTGTGCAAGGCCCTTGCCTTTTATCTTGGACAAGTCCATCTTAAGCCTCTCGACCTCTATCTTCAGATTGTCATTATCTTGTGCAATGTGATCATGAAGTGACTCTGCAAGAACTTGATCATACCATGTAGGTTTTGCTTGCGAGCCGCAAGGGTTAGCACAAGATATATGAATTTTGGCTAGAGAACATTTACACTTATGAATTTGAGGTTCTAATGATTTCATAGTAGTATGCATAACCTCATGATTCAATTCAAGGAATGTGTGTGAATCTACAAACTTCTCATAAGAGCACTCTAGTTCCTTATGAGTAACCTGCAAGTTCACATACTTACTAGAGAGCTTCTCAAGTTGATCCTTGAGCCTTTGATTTTCTTCCTCCATTGATTTTGCCAAGGTTTCATTTGGCTCCTTGACCTTCTCTTTGCTTTTATCTTTATGACAATAAGAAATGTTAGCATTCAAAGAGGATTGAATGGGAGCAGTAGATACCTCACTGTGCTGATGAGTCGCTGAATTTTCACTCGAGGAAAACTCATCAGCCTGGTCCTGGCCAAAACCGGTACCACCGGTTTTAGAAACCGGTACCACTAGTTTTGCCTGAGCAGAACCAGTGAGGGTAGTCTTGTGATTCTCTTGCTCCTTGGATGATGTCACTTGAGACTCATAGCACATAGGTGATGTTGAGCCCTCCTCAGGTGACTCCATGTCTTCTTGCTCATCATCACTTTCTATATCTTCATATGCATTCGTGATGAGAGTCCAAATGCGATGTGCATCTCTTCGGATTTCTTCCTCTCTAGAGATGACATTCCATACAGCTTTACACACAGATCTTTGCAAGAAGTTAGTAACACAAGCATTGAGTTACACGCAAGCTAACTCCTCTTGAGTGATATTTGATCGATCAATATTGTTAGTATCACACTTAGGAGGTAGAATGCTAGCAACTAAAATATGTTCAACAACAGGATCTACATTTCTAAGAACATTGTGAACATTAACTGCCCAAGAGGCATAGTTTGAGAAATCAACCTCGAGGGGCTCAAAGTTTACCTCGATCGACATCTTTTCTTCATGGCGGTTAAGCTTAGATGTGAAGCCAAGCTCTGATACCAATTGAAAGGACCTTGATGTCGCCTAGAGGGGGGTGAATAGGCGAGACCTGAAATTATTGCCACTTAAAACAAATTTATTAGCGACAATTGGATATTCCAAATACCACTTTTAGAAATTCAGTAAATGAACTTCTAAAAGGATCTTTAGAATCTCCAAATAAAAGAATAGCACGCCTAACGCAGCGGATATAGGACACTGCCACTAAAACCGGTGCCACCGGTTTTGCCTCGGCAGTTGTGGCAGACCGCCCCAATCAATCCGGTTTAAGAGCATGGGCCCACTATCACAGCAGTGCTCTACGCCCTTAAACCGAGCTAATCGTGCAATCCGTCGGATACCTTCCCGATTAAACCACCTTTTCTCTCGACCGAAACGAAATAGCAGCAGTCCCACTCGAAGATGGGCTCAGGCAGTACAACTCATCACAAATTTTACAACACGAGGTTCACATAGATAATTATACAAATACAGTGCATATGTTTTAGTTATTACAAACCAGAGTTATAATACAGCGGAAGTCTAAATGTCGATACACATAACATCACATGGAGCCCACATATGACATTCAATTCCCGCGGCCTGAGTCGGACTCAGACGGCACCAACTCCACGGACCAACCATCAGGAAGCATACATGGCCAAGTCAGGGCAGCAACAGGGTCATAACCATCACCATTATCTGAAAAATTAGCCACAAGCAAGGCTGAGTATACTAATACTCAGCAAGACTTACCCGACAAGGTTAAACTCTAGACATGCAAGGCTTTATGGCTGAGGGGTTTGTTTTGCCAAAAAGCATCTACAAGTTGATCCCTATTTTCAATATTTTAGCCAAGTTTTAAAATGAGACTAACCATTACTAGATTTGCCAAACTATCCAATAACATTCAGTGTCGAAAAACAATTGATTAATAAATCATCAACATTTCTCATCTAAC
>CM014276.1:7298205-7311615 GCA_004135705.1 Alloteropsis semialata | reverse complement strand
GATCGGAATCGGGAATCAACCAGAATCGGACTCGGCCTCTGCCTTGACTCTGTTACACATGATTTTAGCCGAGTCAAAATCTGGTGTCAACACATGCCCCCCAATATTGGGATAAAATATTATTTTGTTCCAAAATTCTTCAAGCAATGATGACCCTGGCAGTGAACAGCATATGGAAACTCGCACCCTTCCGCTGTTGCATCCCTTGAATCCCGTGCAGATTCGGCGCCTTGGCCTTCGGGCGGTTTCTTCTCCCATAAGCCCTATAAATGCAGACTCGAACCGTCGTCTCCTTCAACTCGCATCTGCTACCGCGCTCGCACGCCCGCCATTGTCACCCTTGCAAAGCTTCGCCTGGCCAAACGTTTGGCCTTCAAGGTTCGATCCACCAGCGCGAATTAGGTAAAGAACTTCCCCGCATATGATCCATATCATGCATCTGGGTTTTATCGCATTTCCCATGGTGATTTTCTCAATCTGTTCATCCGCACCACTGTTCATTGTAGATCTATTCCATCAATGGCGGCTCCTGCTGATAAAGCGGACCAAAGTCTCCTTTATTCTTGCATTCTCCTTCTTGGACTACTTATGAGCCTCCATCTCTTCATTCATTATTTTATTTCTCCCGAATGTAGCATCTTAAGAACAATATGGTCATCCCCGTCTCTCATGTCGAAGCCGGGTACTATCTTGGCCCAATGGGTGATCCCGATCCGACGGACTTGATAAACATGGAATCGGAAAGAATCCCATTCAAAGGATCAGACCTGCAAGTCTCCGATTGCGCCGGCTCCTTCCGATCGTGGCCCGGCAGCGTACCTAGATGGAGGAACTGGTTCCTCAGACTGCAAGCCGCCAAATCCGCTTTCTGGGATGAGAAAGACATAGGCCAATGTCTCACTCTGTCTCTTGCTGACATGGTCAAGGATGAGAACCTACTGGCCGCCAGCTCCCTCTTCTGGTCCGATGCGCTCAACGCCTACCTGTTTGGCCATGGTCGGATGACACCAACGCTAATGGACGTGCACATGTTGACTGGCCACAACACCACCAATGACATGAACCCGAGAAAACTCCTTGGCGATTTGAATTATAGACTAGTAGGCACAGGTTCCAAAAATAGGAAGAAATACATTGCCGATCATTGCAAAACCGACACTATCGGAGACAGGGAACATGCAGCTTTTCTTAACATGTTGTTAGAAAGACTCGTATTCTGCGGACCAACCCTTGGTGCTACCTCCAACATGCAATCGATCGTAGAAGCACTATCTCGCGGCGAATCGGTCCCCCTTGGTCGTCTCCTCCTTGGAGCAGTTTATCACCTTCTACACGAGATATCAGCCAAGCTTTCAGATGGCCAAGCAGTTGGTCATATCGGAGGCCCCTGGTGGTTCATCCAGCTTTGGTTGCATACTCAATTCCGATCCGCCTTCCAATTCAACTTCAAAGATTGTCAATTCCCAAACTATTATGCTGAAGAAGAAGATGCAACCACTCGCCGATGCATGTCGTTTGGAGAAGCAGCATCGGCCTGCCCTGGATCAAGGCTTGACTCGAGAAACATGTCCACCCACTTTGAAAGCTTCTACCACGGGATTGCATCGGAGCGTCACAACTATTTTGCTTACGCCGATCCCAATCGTGATTATGAGTAGCCTCTGTTCAATATCCAGAACGATCTCGCAGCCATCCTACTGATTCTCAAATCCTTCATCACACCTACTATCCTTGGCAGCAACATTGTATATAGCTACAAGAACACATCTTATGAGTTTTACAATCCATCGATAGCTCGCCCAAGGGAGTGATAAAACCCGTCAGACGCCAGTTTGAATCAAGTACTAGGTTTACCAGTTTACCACATTTCCCGGCATACGATTAGTACCTTCAAAAGCTTGACCAACAAGGCCACACACTCAATGCCTTAGCCAACAATTTCTGTGCAAGCGGGGTGTTCAACCAAACATAAATACCGCACAAGCCCCGCTTGCCGAATCTCATCAACGGATAATAAAGTAAAAACCTATATCTCGCGAGTGACAAGGCAATCACTCGACTTCTACCGATCCTAATTAAGCATGGCAGTCTAAACGACCTACACATACTAGTATTAGGACATGGGTACCTAGGGATCATGCAACTAGGGTTTCAAACAACTCCTTAAACGTAAATGCACAATGTAAGGCACAAAGTAAAAGAGTTAATTTGAACAGTAGGTTATGCTCCGGGGCTTGCCTTCTTGATCACCGCTGGCCTTGGGCCCTTCCGAACTTTGGTTCGGGTCTTGTGCAGCAGCAAGGTTCAACTCGGCAGCAGCTTGGTCGTCCTCGTGCTCGACCTCGATCTCGTACACTCCGTCAACAAGGGTTTGCTCTACATGAAATGCGGATGCATGAGATGCAGTAATGCACGAGAAAACGATCACAGACTAACTGCAACAACTCACTAATACCTCACTGGACAATCATTTATGGAATATAAACAATTAAGAAGCTCACAAATAAAGTGGGGTGGGTTGCTTTTAGTTGCTAATTAAACTTAGCTCAAAGCTGAAGTAACATATAAAGAAATCTTATTAACCCCTTTTTAATTTGCTACAACCACTTAACTTACTACATAAATTAAACAAAACATCTATAAATAACCACTAGTATAATGGAGTTTCAATTGCTAAATCTAACATTCCTCACTCCTGGGTGCTATGCATATTTGTAGAATTAATTTTACCACAAGAAAACCATTTATTAATTAAGCATTTCCTAGCTAGTTCTTACCAAATAAAGCCTAGAAAATATATTTTCATAAACACAAATTAAGGTTAATATGTTTCTGTGTTCTTGACAGCTAAAACTATTTTTCAGGAATTTTCCAGTATTTTACCTATTTATTTTCTATTTTTATTAACAGCCCACATTTATCACCAATTAGAAAATCATAATAAATTCTACAAAACCTTTCTGCAGCTGAAATTTTTACTACAACTACTATTCTACTAGATACATTTTATGTGAATTTTTAATATTTTTGTGAGTCACACAGAATATTTGGTGATTTATATACTCTCAATTAGTTAGAAACAAACTTAATTCCAAATCTGCCAAAATTATGAATAAACTGTAGCCAACAGATACTCAACTCAACTCTACTGATCACAACAGATCCATAAAAAGTGGTTTTGCATTTTTAGCACATTCCTATGATTTATAAAGCAATAAACACTCTCTCAAGCACATCTTCATACATACAAAAATACATTGCGAATCACACAGATTACATAAGAATATGATACACCACTGGAAAGATAATTTCTCAAGGATTCCAAAAAGTCCAAGTTTGTGATTTTATGATTTTTGTGCGATTTTTGGTGATTTATGAAAGTTCAGCCGATTTCAAAGGAAAAGGAATCGTGAATAGTAAAAACGAGATTTCCACAAGGCCCCTGGAAAACTGAAAATAATCGCCGACAGGTCCTTTCTTCACGGATGGGTCCTCGGAGACTTACAACCAGACCCCTGCAAGTTTTCCACCTCACACATAAGTCCAAAACTCTAGCACATAACCCTCTAAAGTTCTATTCTGTTACATCCTTACCCCTCTTCTTCTTCCTCCGATCAGACAACGAACAGCTGTTCTGTTCGTTCGAACAGAACCGGCAGGAGGGAGGCGGAGGCCGTTTGGCCGGTCCAGGCGTGGCCTGGGCGCAGCGCGCGGCTGGGCGCGGCCCAGGGGTGCTCCCCGGCGTGGCCGTAGGCCAGGGCGCAGCCCGGACATGGGCGGCCAGCGGTCAGAGCTGGGTGCGGCCGGCCATGATCGCGGCACGGTCATTGGAGCGACAGGGAGGGAAGGAAGAGGGACGGGAGAGCATCAGCGACTCGCCGCGATCCCATTTTGAGGCTTGGTTTGGGCGGAGGGGCAGCGAGGAGGCTCGGCCACGGTTGAGGGGCTCGGTTGATGCTGTACAGAGGATATGGCCGGAAAAACTCAAATCGCCGGCAATGCGGTCGATGGCGGAGAGAGCTAGGAGGTGGAGGGCGGAGAGGGCGAGGTGATGGAGCTCTGGGTGCAAATAATTGCAGAATGACCGAGCGAGCGTGGTTAATTTTGGTCGGCCGTCTTCACTGCCCGGTCATGGAGGCCAGCTGGCGGTTCGGCCACCCACGCATTCACGTGGCGCGGCACCGGGGCATGGACCACTGGCAAGGACAATTGGGACGGGGGCGAGACGGCGCGTGGCCCTGGCCAGCGGGGCGCTTGCCAGCGCGAGCAGCTGCTGCCGTCGGTGCCGAGGCCCCTGGCCGGTGCTGTTCTGACGAAGCTGAATCAAAGAAATCGATTTAGTTCGTCCCTCACAGCAGCACAGGCCCGCGTTCGATTCCATTTTTCTCAATATTCCGTGTGTAAACTCAGGGAGCAACGAATACAAAATTTGTAGAGGGTTCATAGGGCTACAATTCCTACAAAGGAACTTATACCATTTGCTCAACGGTTTGGAAGTTGCAAGGCCCTAAATCTCAGCCAAAAATTCGAATTTCCGAAATCTTCAGAGTTCAGTTCAGCTCACGGGCCCGACTTCAACTGACTTAAACTCCACTTTTCGTATATAAAAAGTTGATTCGCCCAATACAAAAGTTAAATATGGCACATCAGGCTACAACTTCTACAAAGGGAGTTATAGCGTTTGATCAATGGTTTGAGAGATAAACCGGGGAGAAAACCGGCCAAAAATGCTGTCAAACTGACGAACTGAATTTTCTAAGTCTGAATTGATTGGTTTTGACCCGAATTCGATGACCTTTTTCTCTAATATTTACATATAAACATCGAGATCGTCCAATGCAAAAGTTGTAGCTGGTACATTAGGCTACAACTCTTACAAAGAGTGTCACTCCTTTTGAGTAGTGGTTTGAAAGTTACGGGGCAACGAAAATGGGCAAAAACCATATTTTTCAGACTTAGCCGATTTCGTCTAAGTGCTGAAAATTCAAGGTTTTACCCGATTTTGGCCAAGATTTTGAATGACCAAACCAAGTTTTCCTTGATCTACATCACCACCATTGTAAAGAGGGTACTTTGTACTCCAACTTTTATATTGGTGGAATTTCAAGTGTTTAGGCAAAATCTAAAGATATTAGCCTCTCGAGAAGGGTAAAAAGTGAAACTTACAACACATGAAATGACGGTCAACTGAGTTCAAAGTTGAATTTTGAATTTTTGTTTGAACTTTCCATACTCATTTGAGTTCATAAACATATAGTTAACATTATTTGTGACATTTTGGTATAATTTTTTTTATATTTTGTCTATTTTGCTTCTTTTGAGTTGACTAAGTCAACGTATACAAATAAATGCACAAACATACATGTTCATGAGATGATGCATGCCATAATTTGGTTAATTATGTTCATTATGGTTATTAATTACTACAGTGCCACCAGGGGTGTCACAGCAGTGAACCCCCAAACTAGATTGAATATGCTAGGGAGCTCGAAATCAAACCAAACTTGGAGATGATGATTGGAATGTCTTTATAAGATATATCTCCAAGTCCCTGCACTCAAAGACACATATACAACAATATCGAGCAATTTCACCAATTAACAATATAAGCACAAAGAAGCTTAAAACCAGCGGGGAGACACAAGATTTGTTTTCCCGAAGTTCGGATTCACCGCTCGCACCAAGCAGCCACCAAGGCACGGTGAATCCTACTCTCCGTTGAGGAAGCTTATGCGACCACACTAGGTCAAGCTATCTCCTCCTTTCACTAGCTTGCTTCTTCCCTTTCGGAGATGAAGCACGACCTGCACAAACTTTCCCGCAGCTCACCACACCTTGGTAGCTCACGGGCAACAACTAGCCGTCTAGGAGCGAAGCTCCAAGAGTAACAAATGAATCACACAAGCTTGATGAAGTCCAACAGTGCTCAAGGTGCTTTTGGTGCTCTCAAACTTCTCACAATGGCTGCTCTCTCTACTACCCAACACAAAGATCTCACAATGTCAAGCAATCCTCACAAAGAGGGGTTGGGAGAGCTAGTATGGCTTTTTCTTAGCAAGGAAGAGCAGGGAAGCACTAAAGCAACCTCAGGAACTGCAGCATGCTACAGGGGAGGTCGTGGGGTATAAATACACCACTCCCCAAAAACTAGCCGTTAGGAACCCAGAGAAAACCGGTGCCACCGGTTCCTAAAACCGGTGCCACCGAGATTTCAAACCAACTAGCCGTTGGAGCATCCTGACACAAAACCGATGCCACCGGTTTCCTAAAACCGGTGCCACCGGTTTTGCCCTGGCAAAACCTAAAAGTGTACGTGTAGCTTTTGTGTCTCTCAACAACTCACATGGGTTCCTTGAGCACTTAGACAATTTCAAGACTACTTGTGATGCATCCCTCTTGATAGTACGGCATACCTATACTCAAGATCAAATATAAATACAAATGCTATTTATTCACTTGAGCTTCATCATTTTGAACCAAGCCATACTTCTTCAATGTATCCGCTTGAGAGTTGCATCCAACTTGTCTTCTTTGAATTGAGCACTTCAACCTTGAGCTAGTGACTTGAACCTTTGTCTTTGAATGAAATCCACTTCTAGTCCAATTCACTTTTCACAACATAATTCTAGAAAGATTGATACTTGCCAATATGAACACCACATGTGACCAAGATTCATCAAGTTGAAATCCAAAGAAAGTTTCGTCACCCTAGCAAAGGTACATGACCCAAGTCCGCAACTTGATCACACATTGCTTAGTACCTAGAAACACTATCCCGAACTCCACCTCTTCATCCTTGCATCGCATATAGCTTCACATTAGCTTGTATCAACAATGAACACCATTTCTTGATATGCAATATATCCACTTTACTTTGACCTTTCATTTCTATCAAAGTTATCATGTCTTGTTTGCAAGTCATTCTTTAAATATAGACCAAGAATAAGCCATATCACCATGTCTCTTGTCAATTCAACCAAACTTGCATTATACAACATTTTTATCCAACATGATCTAAGATATCCCATATCAATATTAGACAAGCTTTCATCAATTTTAGAGACCAATATATCACACACATCCTCATGTCTCTTTCTTTGTTGCATCATAGCTTGCCAACTATCATATTCATGCATAATGAGAATAACCACTTCTATATGTCATCATGAGCCATCCACATTGTATTCAACCAATGAATAAAAGTGTCTTGTAAATATATCATTTAATTCCTGCTCATGATCTTTAACAAACATGTTAGTCCTTTAATCGTTTTGTCATTTAATTCACTAATGCCTTGTCACCTTTTGCTTTGAGTATAATTTACTTCCGCACTTGCTTGCTTGCATCAATGAATAACCACATATATTGATGAGCTAATTTATTATTGTGAATTATACGAATAATTCCCTGCTCATCACCTCAAACAAACAAGTTAGTTCTTTAATCGTTTTGTCATTCAATTCACCAAAACCCACAAGGGAGCCTAGATGCACTTTCAGTTCCAAACATGCAACTGTTATTACGTCATTGAATAATGCAACGGAGAGGTTTAAGGGCATCTGCAGCAGCGATTTGATGCACGGTTCATTGTTCTCTAGTGGTGCGGGACCCATGGCTGACCCATCCCTTCCTCAGTTCCTCTTGCTGATGTCACCTGCATGCATGCATGCTCGGCTGGATGGAGTGAATTCCATTTTTATTTCTCATGCATCGATGCAAAAGAGATGCATCGACTCCTCTATGATTCGGTGTTCTCCAGTAGTGAAAGCGACTCATGTCCATGCTATCAAGGACGATGCATCGTCTTTTCTCCCTCACTGGAGAAGTCCTAAGGGTCCATTTGGGCATTTGGCACCCTAGAATCATTCCGATTCCAGCATGAATCACAAGAATTTCTGCCAAACAGGGAGCAAGAACGATTCTTGCTAGAAACGCTTGGAATGATTCTCAGTTTCTTGCCTACACACGTCAAACGGCATGGAAGTGGTTTCCCCTGATTCTGTTCCTCGCCTCTCCCCTGCACCGGTGATCGTTTTTTTTTTGAGTTATCCTATTTAAGTGCAACAAGTTAAAATGGGTTGCCACAAAAAGTTGTGTAGTTTTTTTAAGCATATTTTGATTTATATGATTTTTATGAAAAAACTTGTTTTTGGAATCAAAATCCAGCCTACAAGCCAAAATGTCTCAAAAAAGTGATTCTGATTCGTGGAAGAAACGTTTATTAAGAGAGTCTGAATCCAAAACGTTTCTACGAGAATGTAAATCCCTACCAAACGCACCCTAAGTGAGAGAGATTAGTTTTTTGTTTTACTGCAAATGAGATTTGATAATTGGATGAACTTTGGACGAGATTGGACTGGATTGATTTGCAATACCTCACAATAATTGGACTCCAATCTGGACAGCTTTATTTTCTATTTGGACATTCATCCATTAACACCTCATGCTGGGCTGCACAAATTAAATTAAGATGCGTAAACATCTGAAGACTATCCCAATCAGTTTTGGAAATATTGGTTACCAAGCACCTTACGAACAAGCAGAGCGAATAACATAAGATATTATTGACTCGCATAGTTTGTGCACAGCACAAATTAAATAAGTGGTACAATGATTTTATTCGCTAATCGCTAGTAGGTGTGTAAACATGCGGGTTGACGGCCACTTGGTGAAGGTGGTCTGTCATAAGCCATACCAGGGTTGTGAATTCACCACCACTGTTGAGCTTCTTCGCGTGGGACTCCCTGCTACACCGGTTGGCCGTGTAGATTAGAAAATCGGCCCATACCTCATAGACCAGCTTCAAGGCATTCTTGGACTTGTTGGTACTGACCAGTATTTCAGCCAGTTCAATTGCCAATTGTAAACGAAAATTCTGAACAAAGGATCCAGAGAGCTCCTTCTCGTATAAGGTGCTGGCAAGATTCTCACATGGCTGGAGCCCAGAATCAGATATGAGGCCAATGCTGACAATGTCACTCCATTGAATGGCTAGGCTTCTCTTGGTCCATTGGTACAGCTTGTTCTGAGCAAGGCCCGGTAGCATGTCAGGTCGTTTGACAAGGAGGAACATCATGTAGTTGGATAGTGTCTGCACTTCCTTCACCCGTTGTTTATCCTCAGCCTTATTATGCCTTCTGGCGAGGAAAATGTCTGTGGCAATGTGCCAGATGATGATCCCCTCCTGGAGCTCAGCACCGAGGAACTTGTGATCGATAATAACATCACTATGATTTTTCCAGCGCTTTAGTGCCTCCGTGCCCCATTTATCTCTGACCATTCCTAGTGTGTTCACGTACCCACTTCTGATCATGTGTTGTATGTAATCGACCACCAAATCCTTGAGGCCATCTGGAACACCAACAGCAGGCATGCTATAGCTCAGGATCCCTGCCAACCTTCCAGGACTTGCAGTGCACATCTCCAACATGTTGTACTGCCCCATGGTGCCTGACCACCTCCTTGATAACCTGAAGAAGCCATCAATTCGTGTGCTGTGGGCAAGCCGCCGAAGAGAAAGGACCATATGACGAAGTTTGTGCCACCTCTCCAAACACAAAGCTGCATGCCGAAGACCACTCCACCGCGTTGCACATAGAAAGGAGAATGTCCAGGTAGACCAGACTGCACTCAGCAGCGATGTCATCTCCATGAAGAAGGCACTACCCAACAAGACATAAGTGATAGCAACGTCCGTGGTTCTGTTTCCCTCCCTGCCATAGAACAGGAACAGCAAAAGGGAAGCAAGCACAGCAAGCGGTGAGACAACACGGATGCAGTAGCCAGGCAGAGTGTGGAGCACGGGCGCCTTGGTGTACAGGATGTCATACATCAGAGACAGCTCCATCTCCGTCAGTGTCCACATATACCCCATCTGATTCTTCTTAAGGTATGCAAGTATGCCAACTACATAGTTACCTGGATTCTCTGAGGAATCCACCATGGCAGACTTGCAGACACGGAACACAGCGTGTGCACGCCGCATGAGGAATTCATCTTTGTCAACTGTCTTCCCTTTGAACCCCCCATGAGGTGGTTCATCGTCGAGGTAAAGATGGCATTTGCCCTGTTGCTCTGTGTCCTCCGCCTCCACAGACTCTCGGATGACACTGAAGTTGGCACACCTGAGAGCCCATGTCTTCTCACAAAACTTGGAAACCGCAATAGCTGTCATCAAGGTTGTACCTAGCGAGAAAAAGATCCCACTGCCGGCAATATGCTTGTAGATGACATACCCGGCTCCCAGGACTTGCACGACAAGAGTCAGAAGATGACGCTTCCACAGCTTGTTATCCTCGAGGGAGTAGGCTGTGATGTTGTCCGGGCCAGCAAGATGCAGCAGCAAGAACGGGGCCCAGAAGGCAACGAGCCGGTGCTGGCGCAAGGAGCTGCTCAGGGAGAGGTTGCCAAGGGCATACATTGCAGTGCTGTCGGCCAGCTGGTATGCGAGCCAGAGAAGGAGCCTTTTAGGGCTGCGCCCTTGACGCCTGCGGTTCCCAGAGAAGAAGAGCAGGATGACCTGCTGTGTGAGACTCAGGATTACAAGGATCTGGGTCGCCCATGCATTCCAAAAGTCCAGCAGTCGTCCAGCAGCTACTCTCGGCTCCAGAACTGATTCATCAAATAACATGCAATGTGGCCAAGTCACATAATTGATAGATAGAGGCATAGAGCACATTGCATGTGATCAATCAAAAATTTAAATAGAATTAGTGCATACTGTGGGTATCCCCTAGTTGATCAGGACCAAAATTAGCCATGTGCCAGTAAGAGGCGAAGACAGGCAAAGGCTGGAGGTGAGACAGAATTGAAGGTGTCTAGAATGCTAGATTGATGCTTGATTACACCAACTAATCGAGTATGCATGGTTTGGTCTATCGTGTTTTTAAGGGTGACCAGGCCAGCCTGGTGCACCTAACCATATAGTAACAAACAGGAACAAAGTATTAGCATTTTGTTATTGTTTGGCCGTCAGCCTATTAAGCCGCATTCAATTTGCTAACCATATGTTATACATCCACTGACATGAGTGATTCCATGCCTTCCATCAATCAGTGATAGGGACCATGTGACGGCCAGAGGTAGTGGCACAAGAGTACAAATATCCTGCCAAGCAAAGACATGCCAGGGAAGCTTATCCAATTCATTAGTATGTAACTACTAATATGTTTGGGTGGCATTTAGCCCACACCTAGACGGCTCAGTATCTTTACTCATTCTTAATTGAGATGGCAAGTGTACAAACTTTCATGGCATATATATTAGTATCTTTTCTAAATGTCAGAGAAAACGACATTCTGGCGTTAGTTAAAAATCCAATATCACTGTAGCAGGGGTCCAGTGTTTACATACAGTCCTAGGGAAGTATCCTGCTGTGGCAAGGGTTTTGATGAATAATGATAGGCCTGTTCTTTGATTTCCTGAAAGAAAAATGAAGAAAAAAAAGGTCAACATGCAACATTTGTCTACAAATATCTTGGCAGGGTACTGGAGTCAAACATTTGCTCTGATAAGGAATGGGAACACTAATCCAGCACCGGTGAAGGACAAGACACAAGTCAGTGGCAAGTAAATTGACATTTGCTCTAATAATAACTGTAAAAAGAGACAGGAATATACTTCATGATAGAAAATATCACCAAAAACCTCTGACTGTAAACAAGAAAGCAATGCCATATCAGAAAATTGAGAACTATCATGTGCTGCAAATGAGCCAAAATCAGGCAGAGGACTTTCAGCATTTCAATAAAGGGGTAATTGACATGCACATGATGAGTATAGTGAATTTCATAAGTGTGGCATAAGTTATTTGCTCTATTGTGTTCTAGGACAAAAGCCCATATATTGTTCAGAAAATTGCCTGTCAACAAGTCAAAATAAATATTTACACTACCATTCCAAACTTAACTGACAGCATTATTCCATCTGCCAAAACATCCGATACAATCATACAAATGAAAAATTAAAGATTTATGTTTTACAGGATTGCTATCTGTTGAGTAGATGGTTTCCCAAACATGAATAACCAAAAGAAAGAAGGAAGGTACTTCTGTTAATTGTCATCAGGCGACCAATTTCTTTGAAGTTACAGATTATAATTAGTTTACTATATCATAAGTAATACAAGAGTTTATTTGGAATAGGCATGATTCAAATGCGTATAAAACAACCAAAGTTTCATGTTCGACACTGTTCTTGCTCATTCTTCCCGTGTTTTGCATTATCTTGCTCAGATCCCATCCCTCACATGGATGATGATTATAGATTGTCTATATGGTCATTAGGGATGGGATCTGAGTCTCATTGATAAAATGAAAAAGAAGTATACAGAAATTTGTGGAAGCCCCTGATTATATGGCATTAGGGACTAGGGAATAGTCAGCAGGTAACATACATGATAGTACAAAATAGATAGGCACTGGTGATTAGCCCACTGAACATAGTCACATGTATTTAAAGGCAAAAGCAACAGTAAATTACTTCACAGTCCTTGCAAAAAATGTGGTTGCTATAATAATAAGCTCAATTCACACACCGCGTGCACCATAAGCAGTGTTGGCAAGGGGAGGGGGGTTTTGTGTGGGAAATTTCTGAAGGACAGCACAGGATGTTCTGATTTGTGACTAGCTCGTGCTAGTACTACTATTAAGCAACAGCATTGGTCACCTGGAGTCAGGCCACCATTTTACTACTACTTGGCAGTTGACTCAGAGCCGAGCTCCAACGTCGGCAGGACAGCCATGGCTTCCCCCTCGATCGCAAGAGAGCCTTCTTCATCTGTGAAGCATTTGGTTGCAAACTTGACACTGTGCAGTGCAATCAACGATTAAGTTAGGATGAAGATTTAATCATGAGAAAACAGATAAGAGGGGAGAGGACGGGTGTGGCATACATACACGTATCGGCTCGCCGTGGCAGTGGCCCTGATGTGGAGTGCCTCAACTTGAGCAACGACGTCGTCTCCGACGTACAATGGCGCCGCAAACTTTAGCGTCTGGCTCGCGTACACCGCGCCAGGCTGCACCAACAAAGAATCAAGCCAAGACACACTGTGAGCCTCCACGCTCACGTGAAGTTCGACGATATGCCAGAGAGGAGCGATGATGGAAGGGAAGAGGGACGCCACGAGCATCCCGTGCACGACGCGGCCGCGCCGGAATCCGCCCAGATCCCGGGCGGCGCCGTCGTCGAGGTGCACCGGGTTGCGGTCGCCGCTGACCGCCGCGTACGCCGCCACGTCCGCCTCCGTGAAGCGCCGCCGCTCGCGCAGCACGTGGCCGACGCCCAGCACCGCCGGCGATGAAGACGCGGCCGACTTCGTGGTGGTGTTGCGGACGAGGGGGAAGATGGCCCGGCTGACGAGGCGCATCACGGCGGCGCAGATTGGGATTTCGGTGTAATTGGAGAGAA
>CM014276.1:7253300-7288861 GCA_004135705.1 Alloteropsis semialata | reverse complement strand
ATCCGTCAACATGAGGAAATCTATATGCATGAGGCGTTCTCCAACTAGATCTATCTCCTTCAGACCTTCACCACCAGATAGCTGCTGTGCTCCAATTGGAAAACCTAGGGGCCATGAATCCATGCTTCTCTCAAAACCCACAAAGCTTCCAATTCTTGCAGGGTCTCGATGTGGAGCACGGCGGCATGCTCCCGTTCTCGCCCGGTGCCGCCATCCCCAGCGCCACCGACGCGCTCGCCTACCACGTCGCCGTGTTGAGGGACAAGGTCCAGCAGCTTGAGCCCCTGGTCGGCATGGTCATCTCCCCTCCCAACCCGCACCATCACGGCCGGTTCGAGGCCGCGGCCATGGTGGCGCACAGCGCGTGCTCCGTCCTGCAGGAGATAACCGCAGCGGCGACCACGGTGGCGCACCAGCTGTCCTTCAACAGAGGCACGGCTGACAGCAACGAGCAGATGTTTGCGGCGGCGCATGGAGCAGAAGCCTTGCCGTTCGGATCCAGCGGCGGCGGTGCCTCAACGAGCACCGCGGCACACCCTGCAAGGAGCTTCAGTGTCCCGGCTGCATCAACCAGCGGCCGGACAGGCACCGGCGAGCTCGGGCTCGCCGAGGGCGACGCCGACACGGACCCCGTGGTTGAGCTGGACGCGGCGTACCTGCTGGCAAGGTACACGCACTACTGCCAGGTGTGCGGCAAGGGGTTCAAGCGCGACGCCAACCTGCGCATGCACATGCGCGCGCACGGCGACGAGTACAAGACGTCGGCCGCGCTCAGCAATCCGCGTTCGAGCTCGACCGCCGCCGCCGCCGCCGAGAGGCGCAGCTATTCGTGTCCGGCGGAGGGGTGCCGGTGGAACAGGCGGCACCCACGGTTCCAGCCATTAAAGTCAGTGTTGTGCGCCAAGAACCACTACCGGCGCATCCACTGCCCCAAGGTGTACGTGTGCCAGCGCTGCGACGGCAAGCAGTTCGCCGTGCTTTCAGACCTCCGCACGCATGAGAAGCACTGCGGCGAGCTCCGGTGGCGCTGCTCCTGTGGCACCTTCTTCTCCCGCAAGGACAAGCTCATGGGACACGTCGCGCTCTTCGCCACAGGTCATGCTCCCGTTCCGGTGATGGCGGCACCGAGGCCGAGGTCATGAGACAATCAAATTTACACGCCTTACCTCCGGCATATATGGTTCTATATGAATACTAGCTTGCTAGCAAGGTACTTTACGTGAATTAGCATTTCCTTACCAAACACTTGGTCATGATTTGATGTTTGGGTGCATATGCAAATGAGTTCATCGACCATAGCATGGTCTCCGAAATTAACAAAGGCTTTTTACATAATCCAACTCTAGAACTTATATTACATAAAAGAGCATTTTTTTTCAAACACAGGGCTTTATATCACTCCCTAATCCTGTAACACCAACTTGACAAACTCATATGTGACATCATAGTAGATTTAATTTTGTCATGATCTCATAATTAAAACATATTTGCTGCTCCTTTATGTTAACACTAGCTGGTCGCACCTTTATGTTAGAAACTAGAAATGTGCCCCAGCCTCCTCTGTGTTGTTTGCACGCAGACTAGTTCATTATTACAATCATCTTAGCCCTTGTGTTTGGTTGAAAAAGGAAACTCAAAGCAAATAGTGAGATAAACTACATGATACATGTCATATATCATGCAACATAAAAAAGTTGCAAACCCTAAATTCATTCATTCTTTGCAAAGAATACTATGGATATTACCTCTCCAAGGATTCATCAGACATGCATGTGCCTCTGAAAGTCACATGCATGAATGATATGATGGTATTTCTGTCAAAACAATATCATTGTGTCTGTCAAAAGCAACATCATTGCGAGTTGCGACAAAGTCATAATGCCCAACATAGAGAGACCACACCGACCAAAAATCCTTTTCATGTTTGTATCCTACAAGGCGAAATCAACTCTCCAAATTAAGGAGACCAAAGACCAAAAAGCAACTTTAGTATACTATTTTCAAGATTCATGGCCCCATCCCAAAGCAAAAGATTTCACCTTTGAGAAAGATGAGATTGAGATCACAGATTCTTTTTCAAAGGTTCATATATACTAGCTAGGAGCTTCTTATCATTCCTTGCTCCAAAAACCAGATCACATCCATGAATAAATTGGTCTTTTCTGCATATCCACAAACTATATTCACGAGATGATCGGAGGAATTAACCTTCATATTTTCCCATTTGTTTTGTCTCTTGGCATCTTCCTATCAGAGTGGCAAGCGCATGTGCCACTATATCAAATAATATATGATAGGTGATACGTAGCTACATGTTCCCCCCCCCTTTTTTTTTGTAAATCTTCATATGTTTCAAAGTAGATATCAGTGTCATTATCAACCTTTTGATACTTGCATTGCTACTCATCCCAAAGTTCTCATAGGATTTCTGAGAGAAACACTTTATTATTCGTAATGTTTATTGTAGGAAGAACCATAAGGGTTTCTCAAAATCAATTTACAAAATTGCTCCCTTTAAATATTTTACTTATGCAATTCATGCTTAGTCTAATTTAAGATAACTTGCCCTTCCATTATATTTCAATGAGAAGACACGAATGTTGTTCATGCTGGATTGCTAGTCAAAATAAACATTATCTGCCAAACCCCGCTCCAACCCAGTGTTCAAGCTACTGATTTTTTTTAAAAAAAATAGAGGGGACATGTAAGGCGATTATTGGCCGAATTTTTTAAATTTTAGCCATAGCCGAAAAATAATCGGTAATACCGGCATAATCATTTATTGGTCACCATTGGGAAGACCGATTTTCGCCGAAAATCGGTGATTATCGGCCGGAATTCCAAACAATGTCCACCGGTCCACCCCCATTTCCTTTTGTGGAGATCTTGTAAATATTTTAAAGCTAACATCAAGCAAACATATCAGATGGCTTCTTATATTTGGTATATTTAATGCTTGACTTTGGAGAAACTACGAGACATGATGCCAAAGTTACCTACATTTTTTTGCATTTGAATTTACTAAAAAATGAATGAATTTATTCATTTCTCCACATGCTAAGAATATACCCGGTTGGAAATTGTTTGTAACTATTTTTGTACTTGGGATGAGTTGTCTTTTTTTTAATAGGGTTTAAATTGTCTTGTTTGCATATGTAGTCTGTTACCGAGACAATATAATCTTAGTCGTTGCCTTGCTACTTTGCTCACCTTCAAAAAAAAATTTATTTCCCACCAAAATTTTAATAAATATTTATTTCCCCAAATATCAAATACATATTCCTCACCAATTTGAAATATGCATTTCGTGCCAATTTGAAATATGTCGTGCCAATTTATAATATGTATTTCCTATGGAATACGTATGTGTGTGGCTTCCAATGGGAAATACTACTGACAACAAAGAAGTTTTCCTTATACAACTAATGAACATTCCACCATTTAGTTTAGGATACACATATATAAGATATTATTCGTCAAGAATTCGTTCTTTCATGAATAGAGAAACATATCAGTAGTCTGTGGTGGCTTTCTCTTTCCCAGTTACGAAGACTTCTAAACTTCTCTTCGGTCAATTCACTTGTTTTTATTATAGTAAAGCCCTTTCTCGTGACATGTCTCTCTACGAATCATTTTTTTAACTAATGCGAGAGGTATTGGGATTAATTTATATCTCACACATGCCATGCTCCATTCTGTTGTTTACTTTCTTCTAATGCCATGCTCCATATTCTGTTCTTTACTTTCTTCTCCATTCCTTCACCGTTACAGCCCTCTCCCGACCCGCACCAACCAACCGTTGCATTGCCTCTCATAAGAGCATCCTCAGTACAAGTTTTATGAGTGTTCAATTTGCATTTAATAAGGTGACACAATGACAAATTAGATGACACGACACAATACTTATGAGGAGAGATGACACGAGTTTCATTAGGATAAAACCTGGAGTATGTTGTTTCCAAAACTATGAAACATGCTGAAACTAGCATTTGAAACTAGATAGTTTATGTGATTGCGTTGAATCATGTGCCTCATGGTTAAATTCTATGTATAGCCTATCAAACAGTGAATAAAACTATACATCAGGAGTCCTTGTTTCAATTATCAATCTAAATCTCTTAGATGATGTGGCACTATTGGAAATTGCGAAATGAAACTCCTAGTAGGAATAGTGATTGAAGCTATATCTGATCGCCTCGTGAGATTGGATTAGTGGAACATCAATGTGATGACACAGTGGTAGGTTAGAGTTAAGAAGCGTGGAATGGAATCAACGCATAGAAGCAAAATCTACCAGAACAACCCTTTCAAGCTAGAACAATCTAAGCAACACTACAGGAAACAAGAGGATTGCTGAGTGCCCGAGGCACTCGGCGAAGGCCCAAAAACACTCGGCAAAGTGTTTGCCGAGGGCCGCCCTCGACGACCATCACTCGGCATCTTTTACTCGGCAAAGACCTCATTGCCGATTGCATTCTGTCGGGCACTCGTCAAATACTTTGCCGAGAGCAAGGTTGACACTCGGCAACAAAAAAGGGCACGGGACGGAGAAGTGACTGTGAGTCCCGCGATCCGGCACTCGGCAAAGCCCATATTTTTTTTTCATTTCCCTCCCCCTTCCTTTTTTTCCATAACGTGTTTTACTACATTTGTTGCAATGTATTTTTAAAATACCATGTTAAATTAACTCAACAATGCATATCTGATGTTTCTACGAATATTATTCCATTATTTCATGCAGTTATAGCTCAAAAACAAATAACATTCAATTAAAATTCTATAGCAATAAATAAACTAAAATTATCAAATGGGTCTAAAAAATTATCAAAAATTAACATGAAACAATTTATATTGTCTATTGCCTATAGAAAAAGTTTTGAAGTGAAACCCTAATTGGACTGTCACTTTGACTCCAAATTTTACCGAATCCTTCTCAACTCTACGATTCTTCTTCGGAGAAGTTTCGGTTTGTGAGCATCGTACGTGACAAATTGTGCAAAACTTTCTTTATTTTTACCACAGCCTCCACATATAATATCATGACATCTTGACAAATCTCATGATTTTTAGACTTCGTTTGCTTTTTATGGAATTTAAAATCGATTTCGGCCGCACGTTCGTTGTCATGTTTCGTGAACAAGATGTTCGAACTTTCTTTCATTTTCCCGGATAAGGCCTCACATTGGACTCACTAACATAAATATCATTTTTTCACTCACTCTATTCCATTATTTCAATCATTTGCGGTTCAAATTTGACGTATACCAAAAAGTTCATTTAAATGAAATAAACTAATTAAATATAGCAAACAGACTGAGAAATATACCTAATTTGAACATGAAGTACCACGTATTGTATGTGGAGAACATAAAATGTTTGGAGGGCTGAAGAGGAAAAAATATATTTACCGAGTGCCTAGAAAAACACTCGGCAAATGGAGTGTTTGCGAGTGTCTCTAGACACTTGGCAAACATGGGCCTTTGCAGAGTGTCTCTAGAAGACACTCGGTAAATAGGGGCCTTTGCCGAGTGTCGCTGATGGACACTTGGCAAAGGTTTAACGGCCGTCACTATTGCAAACGAATGTCGCACGGCCGGCGCACGTGATGGTCACGTGCGATATTTTGCCGAGTGTATTATGTTTGTCGAGTGTCGTTGTTCTATTTGCTGAGTGTTTGGTTTAATTAAAGGCACTCGGTAAACTGGTTGTTTGCTGAGTGCCTATATTTCGCCGAGTGTTTTGTTTAAGACACTCGGTAAACTAGTTGTTTGCCGAGTGCCCAATGAAATGCACTCGGCAAACTGTCAGGCACTCGAAACAAATAGCCGGTTTCTGCAAGCAGCAGATGCGTTCGTAAGAAACGACCGTAACCCATCCGTGATCCATTCAAGCAGTGAACATCCTGGTTCAACAAAACCGACTAACTGAATCTAGATAACTAATTAAATTTGTCCTACTAGACAAGGCTAGTGCTTTATTAGAAATATGAACATACCCACCTTTCCACACAGGCTAATATACCACGTAATAGCAGCATATACAGGTGAACAATAAGTTGTCTTTAATTAATTTGGCATTCTGTTACAACCAAAAGTTACAACAAAATAAGTACAATATTACCAGTGAGTTGCATGCACAAACTAGTTCAACCCAAAAGTTTAAAGTGATAGAGAGAGGGAAAATTAACTTATACTTCAGCAGTAATGAATCAGGTTTCTGCCATTCAGTTTGATAATCCTCTGTGTGCATGCCATGCGAATATTAAAATAACAATGGAACAAAACATCAGATGACTTCAAACTTAGAAAGGAACTATGTTAAACAAATTTTTAGCACCAAAGCTAGCTACAACAAAATCACATCGAAGTCAGCATATAGTTTTGCGTAGACCTCGCTAGCTCTAGCTGCTGGTGATGACATATATAGGTGGGGTCCATACATAATCAGTTATCATATACTGCGCGCCCTCGTTTAGTACAACAAATAAACACTAAATGTATCCAGCTAGCATTTGCTTTAAGTTGTCTAAAATAAAATGTCAATGCTGTCACAACTCAAGAAGAGGATGAGTTCACAATTAAATATACTGCTACATATATAAAAGGACCTTGTTGACGCTTTTTATGGCCAACACACCGAGATATGCGCTAGAACGCGCGGATCCGCAACAGATCGAGCACCTGCAGCTTGCCCAGACAAAACCGGTTATACCGGTTTGGGAATCCGGTGAAACCGGTTCCTAGGGTTTCGCTGCGTAGACCTACGAACGCCGCCCGGGAGGGACCCCGTCAGGGCAAGCGCGCCTAGAGTTGTTCTGAGATCGGCAGGCCACTCAGAACGTCGTCATACGCCGTAGAGACGAAGCACGAACAGCAGGAGGGGTTGGAAAAGTTAGGGTTTGGAAGGGATAAAAAGTAAAAGTAATTTATATTTGATCGATTGGATAACCCCTCAATCGGCCACGACCCTTTATATTTATAGGGTGGAGAGGTCTTGCCCCGCAAGGAAATCCTTTTACAAGTCGTAAATCACACGGATCTCCAAAAGAGTCCAAACCTACTAGGACTCGGGGAAAACCGGTTCCACCGGTTCCCTAAACCGGTTCCACCGGTTTGCCCTGTCATACGGGCAACAGTAGCCAAACCGGTTCCACCGGTTATTGAATCCGGTTACACCGGTTTTTCCTGTCAAGCTGTCTTGTGCCAATTTTGATCGTCAACATATGCCCCCCTGTTTTCTGGTAAAGCTTGCGTAGCAGAAAACATAAAAGCACAAAGACAACACTGAGGACGATGTTTAACATATATCCATCGGCCTTTTCATTCTAAGGGCGATATTTAAAACTATCGGCCATCTCTTGCAAAATTTTCAATCGGCTTTATCATTACAAAGAATAAAACCACCTCGTGTAGCTCGTATGAATCCACAATGTGAAACATCTACACCTGTCAAGCATTTAAAGTCACCGTGCACACCTTTAATAAAACCATCAGCTGTAACATAAGCCGATGTATCACCATGCACAATCTCTAGCTTATCGCCTATCCATTGTATCAAAAGCTGATGCAAGCTAGAAGGTACACATTGGTTTGCATGTATCCAATCACGTCCCAAAATCAAACTAAATTTACCTTGAGTCTCAACAACGAAGAATGCAGCAACCAATGTCTTGCTTCCAATAGTGAGATCCATAGAAACGATTCCTTTAGCACTTATAGGATCATCTCCTCCCACACCACTTAAAGCCATGTCAGTTTGGATCAACTCATCATCTGAACATCCCAATTTCTTGAATAAAGCATAAGGCATTAAATTGACAACTGCTCCACTGTCAATTAACATACGAGAAATTGGTCTTCCCTTGATATAACCTTTCATGTATAGAGCTTTCAGATGATCATCACTATCTTTGGGCTTCTGAAAAGTAGCTTCTTGTGGCCCAAAATTAAAATAAGCCATCCCCTCCTCCGAAGACGAATCCATCCCATCAATATTAACATCCATATGCTCAGAGGATAGCTCATAATCCAAAAATTGTTCATCGTCCTTATTCTGGGAATCCGATGACAACTTATCATCATAATAAATTGAATCAGGAGCAAAAATATTAGGAATTGGAGAAACCTGCATTGTATTAACCAAATCTGTCCCTGTCATCATGGAAACCGGTTCCACCGGTTTTGCTGCTGAGCAAACACCGGGCTTGATCTTCCACTCCCCTCGAGGAATCATTGGTCTATCCTTTTTCAAGTTTTCATTCTTCTGTTTCTCCAATTCCTTCTCCTTATTCTCCTGAAACCGAAGCCGCTGCAATTTCCTCTTTTGTGTGCGAGTTAAACCTGGAGGACACCATCTTGGCAAGAAACATTTAGAAGTATTATCAATTTCATTGTTCTTACCATGAACAGCAGCAACATCCTCTTGGACCGACGTTTCATCCTTATCGTCATTTACAATTGGTATTTTGTCGTCGTCCTTTGAAATTACATCATTGCTCCTAACTTGTGTGGCATCATCACTAGTAACCTTTCCCAGATCATCATCTTTATTCTGCTCTTCTCCTTCCTTCTTTTTGACACGATAAACTTGTTTTGAAGGAGCTACCTGTTTTCCCTGGGAAAACCGGTTTAACCGGTTTGGCAATCCGGTTTCACCGGATTTGCTCTGGTGGTTTCGACCTGATTGACAAGATATCAAACGGTCATGTTTAGAATGCAACATCTCGTCATAAACTGGTTTAGTAGATGCACCACATCCTGTATAAAAGGGTGAATACAACATAGGATGATATGGCCACCACATATTATTTAAATCACATGCCGGATATGAAAAATTAGAATAAGTTGGAGGAATCCATGACATGTCTTGATGTGAGTTATGAAGAGGATGTATTTCAACAAAATCACCCTGCTGCCTTGTAGCATGCTTCTCATGATGCATAGGTGACCATGTTTTCTTTTTTACTGGCCGATCATTAGTAACGGCCTTTTGATTTTTATACTTGGACAATAGCTGATCAAAGGTTAATTTTTTCTTTTCACATCTTTCCTGATCTTTTTCCAAGTCCAACTTCGAAATTCCAGCTTCGGGGCGCCTTGGTTTAACCACTTTGGAATTGTGCTGCCCAAAACCGGTGGAACCGGTTTCTGAAACCGGTGGAACCGGTTTTGTCTGCACAGCAGACTCAAACGGCTTTTGTGAGGATTCTTGCCCCCCGAGTCCAGAAGTTCTTGCAGTGATCTTGAAGATTTCTCTGCCATCAGAAGTCCTTTCAGACACCACCTCCCTGATCACCTGTTTCCCTTTCAAATTTTTAGGGCTCTCCTCGCCGATGATGACATTTTTCCCCTTGGTTGATTTAGCTTGATGTGGCCGAACCAAAATCTTGGGTTGCTGTACATCAACGGTGTTGACAGAAAGAGAAACATTATCCGTTGGCTTCTCATGATAATCCAATCGTCCTTGGTTTATGGCCGATTGTATATGCCGACGGAATATATTGCAATCAATAGTAGCATGCAAAAAAGAATTATGAAGTTTACAATATGCACGCCCTTTCAATTCTTCAGCTGAAGGTATAGTGTGAGACATCTTGATGTTCCCATGTTTCAATAATTCATCAAATATACGATCACATTTAGAAACATCAAAACTAAATCTCATTTGTTCTTGCCGATCCTTAGGAATCAGCTTAAGAGATGGACATGTAAATGCTTTATCCTCAGAAGGCCAAACTAATTCAGCAACATAATCGCCTTTTCTCTCATCGTCTAAACTATTATTTTTTACATGTAAACTAGACTGATGAGATCTAAAAACATCCTCATTATTCCTCATTCGGTTTTCAATAACTAAGGCTCTTATTTGCACTTGATTAACCGAACGACATTCACAGCCTTCAAATCTCTCTTTAATAACAGATCTTAAACCATTAAAAGAAACATCAGCAAGATCCCTTTCAGAAAGCGACAAATTAAAACATCGGTTTCTAGTTTCTTTGAATCGTTTAAAATAATCAACAACAGATTCATCTCTTTGTTGTCTAACCGATGTTAAATCTGTTAATTTCAATCCTTGATGCATTCTAGAATCAATAGAGTACGGCTCTTGATATAATCTAGAACTATTCACATCAATACTATGCTTATCCTGCATCTTACTATCTAACTCGTCCTTCATTTTATAAAATTCAGTATATAACTTTGAACGAACTAAATCAGATTGCTCTGTGGCTATACTTTGAGCTTGAACAACATGAGGCATGCAATAAGAATTTTGCCGTAAACATTGATCATACACATCATTAGAAATCTCTCTAGAATTAATGTTTTGATTAAATACAGAGGGTGATGTATATGTCTCAATATAAGCAGAATGATTAGCCACCTCTATATTTCGGTTAGGGACTACCGAAAGAGGAGCCGTAACATATGATCCTGGCTGCTGTCCAGCTGTGGCAACAAAACCGGTTCCACCGGTTTCCAGAACCGGTAAAACCGGTTTCACCGTGGCTGGTGAAACATACTGTAGCGGCGGTATTTGTTCTGAATAAAATTTAGTCGGCATACCATACAATGGATTTTCAGGTGTTTTTCCCAGTGTAGCCGACAAACTCGCATGCATATTCTCATGTTGCATAGTTGGTATATTATGTGAATAATAAGATGAATCTACCAACTTATCCTTTTCTATTCGATCTAATCTTTTTTGTACAGAATCAAAAGTAATCGCAGGTTGATCAATCGGAGTAGATGGTGAGTTGCTTACAGTGGGTATTACCTCAACTTTCCGATTATCAATCTTGAACGCGGGCATCACAAAGTCTTGTGTTCTTGATATTATGCCCTGGCGATCTTTCTTCAGCCCTATCAGGAATTGCTTCTTGAAAAATTCTTGGGCTGCTTCAAATTTCTGATGCTCCTCTTCGTCGAGATCCTCCATGGAGGACACAGCAATATTGTCCTTATCCAGATCTGAAATAGATTCCATCTGGCTAGGGTTAGGTAGACCGGTTATGTAAACCAAGATCTCTTTCCCCAGCGGAGTCGCCAAAAATGTGTTGACGCTTTTTATGGCCAACACACCGAGATATGCGTTAGAACGCGCGGATCCGCAATGGATCGAGCACCTGCAGCTTGCCCAGACAAAACCGGTTATACCGGTTTGGGAATCCGGTGAAACCGGTTCCTAGGGTTTCGCTGCGTAGACCTACGAACGCCGCCCGGGAGGGACCCCGTCAGGGCAAGCGCGCCTAGGGTTGTTCTGAGGTCGGCAGGCCACTCAGAACGTCGTCATACGCCGTAGAGACGAAGCACGAACAGCAGGAGGGGTTGGAAAAGTTAGGGTTTGGATGGGATAAAAAGTAAAAGTAATTTATATTTGATCGATTGGATAACCCCTCAATCGGCCACGACCCTTTATATTTATAGGGTGGAGAGGTCTTGCCCCGCAAGGAAATCCTTTTACAAGTCGTAAATCACACGGATCTCCAAAAGAGTCCAAACCTACTAGGACTCGGGGAAAACCGGTTCCACCGGTTCCCTAAACCGGTTCCACCGGTTTGCCCTGTCATACGGGCAACAGTAGCCAAACCGGTTCCACCGGTTATTGAATCCGGTTACACCGGTTTTTCCTGTCAAGCTGTCTTGTGCCAATTTTGATCGTCAACAGACCTGTACATAAACATATGCCATTTTGGATATTCGCACCGTCTCAGTTATGCATATAAGCATAGTTGATTTTTACTTTGTACATGAAAATGACAGAGTAGTTATATATACAATGAACATTAATTAATCCAATAATAATTTTTCTTAATTCAGCACAGAAAATGTGAGAATTTTGACTGCCCGCTTTATGGGAGACCATAAACTTATTAACATATATATAAGATGTCTAGCTAT
The DNA here is from genome assembly GCA_004135705.1 of Alloteropsis semialata. NCBI lineage: Eukaryota > Viridiplantae > Streptophyta > Magnoliopsida > Poales > Poaceae > Alloteropsis > Alloteropsis semialata. Next base: position 7,276,958 of record CM014276.1, on the reverse strand, counting down.
CTACTCATGGTTAGCGGAGCTAAGCAGCATGCATACACTCTTCCCAGATACAACCTGAAAGATGTTGACAGCTAACCAAATTTTATATAAGCGCCTAGCAGTCGAGGTCGTATGTATGTCGATTGTATTTTTTACACGGTGATCCCATAGAAACTATCAAAATTATTACCATACGCACGAAATCCTAGATATTGACTTAACGTTAAACAAATTAAAAGCGGCACATATGCGCCTGATGATTTAATGACCAATGACTAGGTAGTTTATCAAATTTATCTGGTACTATAATGCATGTTTGATAAGGGTAATGCAGGTTAAAATTTTATCTTTCACCCTCAGGCCTGATATATAGTTGGATTTTCTCACTATAAGAAACTAATTAACGCCCTTCTTTACTAGTAATAGAGTTGAAGAGAGATGCAATGCATTCCTGCTTGAAGGTTGAAAATCATCTTCTTTTTTTAGAAGCACTGTCAGCGACAACCGCCTTTTCGAAGAAAGATCAGATAATTTGTTCCCTAAACACACTACAATGGCGTGCCGAATTTGTCAGCCAGCTTCTGCTCATTCATTTTAAGAATATAATACAGCAGTTCCAGATTTAACAACCAGTGCGTAGAATAATGCAACTTGATATATATCCAGTAGTAAGTGCCCACAAAGCACTTGTCTCTTGCAATTGTTTATGGTATTGCTCCATATGGCCTGGTTGCATGCGAGGGAGGCTCAAGCTGGGAGTGAGGCATTCAGCTTGCTTGTCCCCAATTCCAACCTCTCTCCTCATCCATTGACTTGATCCATTGTTCTTGTCTTGTTGAATCCTACAATTGGGTACATTATTTTGAAACAATCAACATGAGCAAATTATTGTTTTCATATCTTGCTAGGTAGGGCACATAACCAAATATATAGATACTTGCAAACCCTAGCTTGCAAATTATGCGTGAATGAATATAATCCATCAAGACCTCCATGATAACTAGGTATAGCTATGCAAACCCTACCTTGCACTTGGTCAATAGTTAGCCATGAACCCATGCTTCCCGCCTCTCAACCCACAGGAGTTCCAATTCTTCCAGCAGGATGTGGACCACGGCGTCCTCCCGATCTTCCACGGCGACGCCGCTGCAGACTCGCTCGCCTATCATGTCGCCGTGCTGCGTGACAAAGTTCAGCAGCTCGAACCCCTGGTCCACATGGTGGTCTCACCTGCAGCGCACCACCTCGGCCGGCTGGAGGACCCGGTGATGGCGGCGTCCAGCGCCTGCACTGTCCTGCAGGAGATAACTGCTGCGGCGTCCGCGGTGGCGCATCGGCTCTCCTTGTCCTACAACAGAGGAAGGCCCATCGACAACAACGAGCAGGTGTTCGTCGCGGCGCGTGGAGCTGGCACCTCGCCGCCGTTCGGCCATGAGACTGCTGGTGCCATGTTCGGTGTCGCCAGCACCTCTGCCGCCGCCGCCGCCTCTGAGGTGGTGGAGCTGGACGCCTCTTACCTACTAGCCAGGTACACACACTACTGCCAGGTGTGCGGCAAGGGGTTCAAGCGCGACGCCAACCTGCGCATGCACATGCGCGCGCACGGCGACGAGTACAAGACCGTGGCGGCGCTCAGCAACCCGTCTGGCTCCGGCGGCGCCACCAGCGAGAGGCGGCGCAGCTACTCGTGCCCGGCAGAGGGGTGCCGGTGGAACCAGCGGCACCCGCGGTTCCAGCCGCTCAAGTCGATGGTGTGTGCCAAGAACCACTACCGCCGGAGCCACTGCCCCAAGATGTACTCGTGCCGGCGATGCGACGGCAAGCAATTCGCCGTGCTCTCCGACCTTCGCACGCACGAGAAGCACTGCGGAGAGCTCCGGTGGCGCTGCTCCTGTGGCACCTTCTTCTCCCGCAAGGACAAGCTCATGGGACACGTCGCGCTCTTCGCCACTGGCCATGCGCCCGTCCCAATTGATACGGTGCCGACGGCGGAGAGATCATGAGGCCAGCCTATTATGTATCTCCTGGTGCACGCAAGAATCATAATAAGAATTATTAATCTCTCCTTGCATAAACCTTTCTATCTTGATGCTTTGTATCTATTTGCATGAATTAACCTCTTCTTCTGATCATCAAATGCATTACCAAACACTTTATCATGAGTTCATATAGGATTTGTCGAGCTTGCTTACTATGTTCACTTCTTTTGCATTGGTCCATTAACCATTTGTATTACGGTTTCAGAAACAAGAAATAACAAAATCAGAAACATGGTAATGATCCAAAAATATATCTTGCTAATAACGTGTATCATACTCAAGAACATGTCTAGCAACTAATAAGTGCCTCTCATGAATGCAGCGCATCTTTCTACTACCAACTACTCCCTTGATCCGTTCCAAAGTAACCATATAGCTTGGTAAACTCATATGAACCAAAATACTAATTAATAAATTTGAATTTTATCACAATGATCGATCACCCCTTCTGTCTCAAAAAAGAAGTAAAAAAAAAGCAATCGCGCTACCTGAATGAAGTTCCTGCGCATATGACCTCTCACTGGCTTTGCCTCTCACAGTTCCTATAGGGTAGTCATCCAGCCACGGTGGAACAAACGATGGACAACAAAATATAACCTGTGCAATATAATGGTGGGTTTACTGATATGAAGTAGCTAATTAGTATGTGTGTATATAGCCTATAATACTGACGCATAGATGCATGTTTCCATGCCCATGCAGTGGCGAAATGTTTGTATAGCATACACCGCCTTTCTCTACCAAATGCGGCTTTACCATAGTGGGTAGTAACATTTTTTAGAAGCACATGACAATTAGCCAATAGTTCAGATATATAAAGTTTGTCAGAACTCAACATTATATATATGAACCAAAGTAGAACACAATATGAGAACAATGATGACAAGGCTAATCAGCCTTTTCATTATATTTAATAATGGTAAGTTAGGTATGATCAAAATCTTAATGTATCAATGTGGCCATGCTAATATAGTCTAGCACCATTTGCGGCTTTAAGCATAAAATGGTGGTTCCTCGGGAATTTTGCGAGCTTTAATTTTCAAGGTAATAAGAATGCACCAGTTTGTTTTTTCAAACAATTTAATTTTACTCATGCTCCAGGGACTAATAAATTGATAGGCATGTCATGCCACAGGTATTTAGTTAATTTACGAGAAAATGACTTTGCTGCATTATGTTAGGTTTAGTCTCACATCGAAAATTGATGGTGGGAGAGCACAACATATAAAGAGGGACAGTCCTCACCTATCAAGCTAGTTTTTTGGGTTGAGTTAGGCTCGAGGCCTTGGTTATTGTAGGCTCCAGTGGATCTGGGCTTGATGGGGCACCAGCTCGTGGGGATAGCGGGCCAGCCAGATTCTGCTGCGTACTCTAACAATTGGTATCAGAGCCGAGACCGGATTGATCTGATGTTGTGAGAAGATCGGCAGTGCTAGGAAGCACGAAATCAAGACAATGTCGGTGATATGGAATCAAGTAGAGAAATTTGATGACAAAGAAAATTTCAGCGTGTGGCAGTGCATGGTGAAAGATATGCTTGTTCAGCACAGGTTCATTGATGCTCTTGAGGGGAACAAACTGGATAGCACAACTGCTAAAAAATGAAAAGTGATGGAGCAGAAGATTGTCAATACGATTAGACTATGTCGTAAAGTACTCGGTAATCAAAGAGAATTTACCTAAGAAATTATGGAAGAGTTTAGAAGAATTGTATATGAAAAAGTCGCTGACAAATCGGTGGGTGATGAAGCGACAGCTATTCAAGTTGCACATGGAGGAAGGCACATGATTCATCGACCATCTGAATGTCTTCAACAAACTTATAACACGGCTGATTAGTGTGGATGAGAACATCGAGGAGAACGATAAGGTCATCATAATGGCTTCATCTTTACCGTCATCATGGGACCAGTTGCTGATGAATATTCTTGTCGGGAAAACCACTCTCAACTTCAGCACGACAGTTGCATATATTTTGGAGGGGGAGTCCTTGAAGAAGCCACATGAATCTTCATCCTCGGGTGATCAAGCATTAACTATTTCAAATGGAGCAGGCAAAGTCAAGAATCACAAAAAGAACATGGGCAAGAGCAAGGGCAGCTGCACATGCTATCTTTATGACAATTAGGGTCACATGATAAAGGACAGTCGAAATTTGAAGACTATGAGAGGCGGAGTATGCTCAGTGGTAAGTGAGGATGAAAGTGATGTACTTGTCATCAGTCAACTAGGTACTATTCATGAATGTATATTAGATTCAGGGAGTTGCTTCCATATATGTTCGGTGAGGGAGATGTTTGACGATCTACGTTGTTCATATACGGTGCAAGCTTGTGTCATACTCGCAATATCTTTTCTAGATCCGAGGGTTGCTGCGCATTACAAGGGGTATCATATTCTAACAAGTGGTATCAGAGCCGATAGTTGGAAACCTAGAATATCTCTCGGGGTTACATGGTGACGGCGGAGCCCGTGAACGTCTTCGGAGGGTCACATAGGGTTGTGTGTGACTGTACAGTTGGACGCGGGGCCTAGGATAGCGGTCTTTTGGGAAATCACATGGGTTGTGTGATGAAAGAGTTGGGCCCGATGTTTGATGAGGGAGATTGTTAGGTTTAGTCCCACATCAAAAATTGATGGTGGGGGGAGCACAACATATAAGGAGGTACAGTCCTCACCTATTAGGCTAGTTTTTTGGGTTGAGTTAGGCTCGAGGCCTTGGTTGTTGTGGGCTTCGGTGGACCTAGGCTTGATGGGGCACCGGCTCGTGAGGATAGCGGGTCGGGCCGGATTCCACTGCGCACTCTAGCAGATGAGATTCCAAAACAAATGGGAGTCACACCAAAGATGAATAATTTTCTTTGTCAGCTCAGTCGGATCTAAGCCGCTCTAGTTAATGCAAAAACAGGATATTGCCGTAGGTACACATCATACAATGATTCAATCTGTTGAGGGTTAACACAGTCTCCGAGTATATGCCTTCCCAGTTTAACTGCTTAAATCAAGTTCATCTGGTCAAGGAAACTAGTTCATAAAGGCCACAAGAATCAAGTTCTCAATTTTAGAAGTTGCTAATTGATCAGATTCTTTGTTGTGCCAATGCTTAAATGGTGCAAACTCGTTCTAGAGTGACTTATTGACAAAGTGTGTGATGAAGATTTCCTTGATCAGAGAAGTTTGATTTTTGTTGGGGTTGCAAATATTCTGTGGGCGATTTGGTGTACATGTAACGATTTGGTTTTTGAGAAAAAACTGGTTGCTTCTCTTTATGCAGGTGGCTGCGACTTTGGTCCCTGCTGTTACAGTGTGAGGATATATACAAGGAATATTGTCCGTGTGGCAAGCAAAGTGTTGGAAGTTGTCGCCTTAGATATCTTTGCCAAGCATGGATGGAGAAGCAATTATAATAGGCTTTGCTTCATGATTTCTTCATGTCATTTGCATACCCTTTTCTCATTTATTTGCGATCAACTTGCGAGCTGAGAACATTGTAAACACTTGGTTGTGTATGGTCACACCGGCAGGAGACTACTCCTTTTTTTTCTTATAAAAAGTTTTGCGATAGCATGAACGGAGATCATTGGTGTTTGTTGTTGGGTATTGGTGAAAAAGCCAGCCTCTACACCAACCAATTAAGAGCAAGATCATCGAAAATAACTAAACTTTTTTATTTGTGTCATCAAGAAAATATGACCTTGGGGCAACTTTTGGGTATACAACAAGTTTTTAATCTTTTTTTAGTACAGAAAAAAGAGGACAGATTACAAAGGTGTGCAAGAGAAGCTACAAATCGACAAGAAAGGACAACTCGGCTAATCGGTTAATGTTGTAATAACAATGAGAGACCACCTTTCATGCCTTCATGAAGAGGCTTTGCCTTTGGGGTCCCTTCTTCGGATTATGGAAGCAAAAGGTTGGAACAACAGATGACGTGGGAAAGTGTCTCCAGATTTCACCGCAAAGGAAGTCTAGGAAAGCTGATATAATTTGACTATCTTGGAATCATACCATTTTTCCCTTATGGACAATTTTGTATATGGGTCATCATGAGAGACATGCCAGATTTCTAGAGGTGAAGTAGGCATAAATAATATCCCTTGATCTCTCTAGAAAAGGGGTTCCACTCCTCCATCTAAAGAGTTCGATTTTTTTGGAATGCAACGAGATTCATCGGTCCTACATTCACTCTAGTTCATTTTTCTTGAGGTGATTGGGTCAAAGGTCCTTTCCTCTAGCAGAACATTTGCTAGTGGAACAATCAGATCCACACATACAGACATACCTAGTTCATCTAATCATGGGCATCAAATTATTAAATTGCACAAGTTCATCATAGTACATATACATTATCATCATCACTAGAGCCATATGCCAGTTTCAAGGAAACTCAAGGGCTTATTATGTTTGGTCCAAACACTATATCTAGTTTTCATGCATGGTTTGACATCACTAATACTAAGTCCAAAAACCTTCTCTAGAGAGATGAGTGCATTGATTAGCAATCTTAGGCAAGGAATGGGACCACTGAAGGATCTAGCTACTAGCATTATGTTACGTTGTGTTTTGGTGATTAATGACAATCGGATGTGCGGTACTAACTATTTCGATAAGTTCGTGTTTTATATTGAGTTCCGGTATAAAGATGAAGGTCGAAGCTCATTGGTTGAGGATCAGTAAGTTGAGGTTGTGATCAATGACAACAAGACATCATGTGTCAATGTGAAGAACATCATGTGTCAATGTAAAGGAATATGGACACCATGAGTTTATGAATTGATGTAGATCAAAAGCATGAGGATGATGAGTTGGTGATCAACAAGGAAATGGTTAGAAGTGGGCATTCGGTATAACCGTGATTCGGTTCATCAACATAAAAAAGGTTAGGTGTTTCATACACTGCAAACCGATCGGTGCAAGAAAAATTGACAAAACAAGCACTTCAGTGTCAGTTTATTCGGGGTTTGGAGTTTGGTTTTCACCGAAGTTCGTATTACCTACTCCCTCTCTCATGTAGCTTCTGATGGTCTCCGGCCATCTCAACTTGCATCATGCCCCATAGCCATTGCACACCCATACTGCCGCCACGCAGATCCGCTTGCCGAGCGCAGCATCATGCGGCAGCCCCGCTTGTAGAACATGTTCCCAGATGCACAGTTAGTCACCTTGAAAAGCATTGCGCCGCCGCTAACTGCAGGCCCGTGCGTCGCGTGCCTTCTGCAAGAGCCATGAATAGAACAAATGCAAGTGGATATGGACGGAAGGGGTAACGATTATTGGTCACGTACTCACGAAACTAGAGGCAAAGTTTCTTATGAGCAAACATACTAGTTAGAATCATAGTGTGGAAGCTGAAGGATGCGGTTAGAACAGGCACCAAAGGTGTGCGCATTTGTTGGCACTTCTTAGGTTAACTGATAAATCCATAATCGTGCAGATGCCGATGTAGCTTTTATCCGAGAGTATTCAGAGTATCAATTTCCATGGGAAACATGAAGCGTACTAGCTAATCCTAACTAGTTCATCTAGAGATAACGGTGGTGGATGCGATGACGAAGAGAGATTAAATAGAAAAGTAAGAGGGTAGAGAGGGTACTCGAGAGATAGCACTAGTTCTTCTAATAGATCAAATAGATTAAACCTTTCTTACAATTGTTCATTTTGGGTGATCGAGAGGTAAACCCTTGTGGAAAGGGATGACAAGGGAGGTGGAATGCCTACCATAAGTCCTACAGGCTAGAACTAATATGGTGGAATACATCAACCGAACAGGCCTATTAGCACATGTGGCTGCCACAACTATTTGTTGCATTGGATGTAAACCATGGTAACTGCTAGTCTAGACACCACGCATACACTAGTAATTACTACTTTACTCTTGTGCAAGAATAAAGTATTCGCACAAAGTATTTGTACTAGCAAGAACAAGGAACCAATGAACAAAAGTCAGTAAGAACTTATGCTTGATTAATTAGAGGGAACCAAAGTTACCAGACAAGGCCTGGAGGTTACTCGTAGCTGAGCTACATTTGTCGAGGTACAAAGTGGAAGAGAGGCTGACATTCCAGCTCCACCCCGACACTCCCACCTCATATCTCTCCCTATTTTCTAAGTACGGGAGAATCAATGCTTCATTCTTTCTTCATTTGTGTATTGATCCATAGGCGAGTGCACTTATTTATAGTGGTAGAGAGGTAGTCGGAGTACTTGTAGGCACGACCGGTAGGGCGGTTGCTGGTGGACCTCGATTGGCCGACCCCGTCCGATGCACCGCCTCGGCTTCTATACGGTGGGGATCATCTCTGAAGGTTACTAAGAGCCAAGGGAGGATCAATCGACCTGGGTGGGGTCGGCCAAACCTGACCTTGCTCCTCCTGGCGCTCCGTTGCACCACCTTCTCGTACGGAGATACTGATTCTCCCTTGGGCAGGTCGGTGAGTTCATTTGGTGAGTGGGACCTCGTTGGTGGACCCACTATCCAAGTGAAGATCATGTGGACACTCGGATCCAACCGCTATCAAACCAACGTGTAGGATCGATCGACTCTAAGTGTGTTTCCTTGCATGTGCCAGAGCGTTGGGCCTAGGTTGTGGTGGCCAAATCGGCCGATTTAGTTGGGGTCCGACCCCACCACTTTGACCCAAATTAACATGTTGGTCCTACACTCACATAAACCCAAAACTATATGAAAAGGATTAAAGTAGCGCTACAGCTGTAGTGTGATATCTGATTATATTCCTTTTTTATGTAATGTTGGGGTCGTAAATGAGGGAGTTAACGACCACCAACAGCATTCGAGCAGAAGTACCAAAGGGCTAGCCTAGGGCTGGCGTTAGAGCAGCACGAAGAATGTGGTGTTGGCAGCTAATCAAGTGTCGGAGCAGAGTGGATGACTGCTAACTGTGAATTGCCTAGTGAAAGCTCCGCAAGAGGGAGAGGGTGGGCATAAGAGGGGGAAACAAGCAGGCTGTCAGGTGGCGGCATCCAAAGGGCTCGTGATGGTAATGAGCCAGGGCCACCTGTTATTCCCATTTGTGCTGTAGATTCACATGGTAAACCAACTGTACAGACTATTTTTTATAGTTAGCTCCTTAAATGTGAAAGAGTAAAGTCCATTAGCATTCTATAGCTTGTTAATATGTTGCCCCGATCCCCAGACTCATATAAATGCAAAACTGGTCCCATAAACATAATTAGTTTCAAGTGTCGTCCTAGTTGCTAAATTCACAAATTGCAGATTTTCCTAAACTTGGATTCAGGTGTCAACTTTGATCCATATGCTGTGAAAATGCAAATGAAAGTCTTTTTGTAATGGATGACCCTCGAAACCCATGAGAGAAAATGTGTTTTGTCCACCTTTAATTTATTGGTTTAAGTTTTTCACACTCACTATTGTAGCCAACACAATAATAACATCGGATGCTTATAAAATGGCTATTAGAAAGGATAGAGGCATTATATTAAGTTATGTGATGAGAGACCAACACACATTGACGCTAATATTTCTCAAGATCTTGATTTAAAGAAAGCAAAATGGATATATTACAATCATAGGCTCTGGAAAATGTGGGAGTTCAGGGATTGGGATGACACCCAAAACTAAGTTTTTTTTTTGGAGGGGTGGGGTGATATGCAATTTTGTGAGTTTGAGGGACAATGATTACAGTGCTTGATAAGTTAGAGGATCGCTTAGACTTTACTCATTGTAAAATGTTGAAAATGTTATTTTCAGACCTGCTGTTTTCCACTTGTATAACAATATGTTGCCCATATTAACAAGTTCTGTTGCAGGACCTATAATAATGTTTGCATATTTCTGATATTTGTTGTGGTTGCTGTTTCAATTTGCTGCGGTGCATCTTTCAATTTGTTGTTATAGTTCTTTCGATTCATTAAGATAATTATTTTATTTGTTGCAAAACAGCTGTCAATTTGTTGTGCTATGTCTTTTGATTTGCTACAGCAAATCTTTCCATTTGGCATTGGACCTGCACATCTGATGTTTTTGTTGTAATAGTTGGATTTTTGGAGGACGTGAGACATGCATGTTTCATGTCCCTTTTGTTTTTTTTTCGTTTTTGCCATCGATATGCCTATGGGTTCAAAGCTCATCGCAATTTCCAGCAGGACCAAAGACAAATGGCTAGTAGACAAACAAGGAGATCCATGCGAAATGTCCTGGGCAACAAGAAAAATTACAATGTGAGTTTCCAGTTTTTGCAGTGTCACAACAAAGGTCTCCGAGCCCTCTAACAATTCAGCACAAAAGCTTTTTCCTCCATAATAATGCCTCGATCCATTTTACAATGGAACTCATATTTTCTCTTGGTCCAGTCCTTAAAAATAGATTTTGATCGTACCATTGTTTTTTGTCTCACGAAATATAGTGTTTATACCTACAGAATCAATAATAATTGTCGATGCAAGTTTTTTCTTATTTTTATGCAACAAATGTACTTACGATTTGGGCAAATATACAGAAATGTATATAATACTTAAGTTTTATAGAAACAAGAGATGACGTACTAATTTTGAATGAAAAGATCGGTAAGAGCAACGCCCAAAATGATCCAATAATTAAGAACGCCAAACCAAAAAAAAAAACACAGTGACAATGTTATTGCAGTGGCATCTTGAATGCCACTTCTCAACTATGTGAATGTTGTTTGCAATAAAGGTTGACACTTTGATAGACAAGAAATAGAGAGACAACAAAGCTGGAGCAGAATTACGGCAGGGCCATTCATGGATGCGTCAAATTGAACGCAACCATGTCCGCTTGTATTTAACTTTCTCCACCGCTACCGAGCACCTTTTCAGCTCTGGATTCTTTTAGAATAGTGCCAAAAGGTAATATTCATAACTAGAGTTATCAATAATAATAATCTTGATGTCTACTTTGTGATGCATTACTGAAACTGTTAGGCTAGCATGCATTTTTTGGTAAAATAAATAGTCACTCACAATGATCGAAATTGTGATGGCCACGAGCTTTCTGTAGTCTTTGAATTCGCTGACCCAGCTGTTTATATTATCCAGCAGAAAAATAAGTAAGATACAAAATAAATAAATAAATTGGAGCAACAAACTGTGTCCTGGGTGACTGATAGAGAAAGCAATCAAGTTTTGTTTTTTTCCTGGTACTTGCAGGGTGTCAAAATAGTTTCAACTTTTGCCAACCTTTTTTCGAGCATGAATAGGCTGCGTCCTGCATGCGTCCCATCCAATCCTCTTTATCAGTTCACCTGTCATTTGACTCCTGCAGAGGCAAGATTCAGGCGTCTACAGGCAGTCCACAGGAGTGTACCAAACCTTCACCAAATCGAAAAGAGAGCTAGATGCCCAGATCCACCATTAATGTACTCGGTGGAACGGACGATGGTCGATGAACGATTGAAAACATCACATCGACTCGCGCGTACACGTACGTGATGCCAATTACATCTGCATCGCCTTTTTCTGTTGCAACAACAGCTAGCGATCAGAACCAGGCTGCAGCTACAAGCCTACAACGATAGATAGCCCATGCCAAGCGTGAGGGCCCAACATAAATTCGCCGAAAAGGTGGAAACTTTTTCTTGATCTGTTGCATGCCTGCCTTTTTTTTTTACTCTCCTCCACACGCATCTTCTATATATCCGGCCGACAATCTATATCTAAGCTGCCAACTACCGTAGCAGAGGCTTCTTGATCGAGTTTACTTGCTATATATATATAAGTACAAATATCAGCATATACTTATATATATAGCAGATCTATATATATACGTTGCTTGCGCGCTTGTGATTGTTCCTTGTGAGATCCATCTGTGTTTCTTTACTTTCTTGTACGTGCGCGCGCGTGCTATGCCTTCCATGGTGGTAGCTCACCTTCTTCTCCAACTCTCCGGCGCCGGCAGTGCTGCTACGCACAGGATGGTTCCTCTTGCCATTCTCTTGATTCTTCAGCTTGTTATTTCAGGTGCGGGATTCATTCTTTCCACCCAACCTTTAGCATGATCGTATTGGTAACGTGCTGTTTGTTTTTCTCCTTGTGCAACAACGTACTGTCAAATAGAAAAATCTAAGATTCTACAATTAGTTCCGATCTGTGCTTGAAACTGGATTAATATGCAGTTTGGTTCCTAATCTTCTGTTCTGATCAAAATACTTTTTAGTACACGTTTAATTCTTGATTCCTTTGTAAATTCCTCCATTTTTTCCTTCATATATGTAAATTGTCAAAATCATACTGTGTTGAATGTGCAGCGCTCGGCGCGGAGGGCGCGTCGTCGTTCAGCTTCACCAACGCCTGCCGGTACCCGGTGTGGGTGGGCTCGCTCCACGGCGCCAGCTCGCCGCCGCTCGCGCGCTCGGGCTTCTACCTGGCGCCGTCCGCCACGTCCCACCTCGACGCGCCGTCGTCGGGGAGCTGGTCGGGCACGTTCTGGGCGCGCACGGGCTGCGCCGTCGACTCCGCCACGGGCCGCTTCTCCTGCGCCACGGCCGACTGCGGCACGGGCGACGTCGCCTGCGAGGGCCGCGGGCCGGCGCCGCCGGTGTCGCTCGTCGAGGTCACGCTCGCCGCGCCTGGCAGCGGCGGGCAGGACTTCTACGACGTGAGCCTCGTCGACGGGTTCAACGTGCCCGTGCGCGTGGCGCCGTCGGGCGGCGGCGGGGACTGCCGCGCCGCGGCGTGCGCGGGGGACGTGAACACCATGTGCCCCGCGGACCTCCGCGTCGTGGCCTCCTCCGGCGGCGTCGTGGCGTGCAAGAGCGCCTGCAACGCCTACGGCAGCGCGCGCTACTGCTGCACAGGGCAGTACGGCACGCCGGCGGCGTGCGGGCCCACCAACTACTCGCAGGTATTCAAGAGCGCCTGCCCGGCGGCCTACAGCTACGCCTACGACGACGCCAGCAGCACCTTCACGTGCTCCGGCGCCTCCAGCTATGACGTCACCTTCTGCCCGTGACGAAGTGAAACCTGATCACAGGAAGACGAGGTTATGATTATTCCTGGGGATTATTCCTTTAAAATTCTTACAGAAACAGCATTGTGGTGCTTCAACCATGTAGTCATCATCAGGTAGGAGTACAAGCAATAAGATGACATGCACAAAAGGCAACACACAAACATACATGTTTTTAATTTAATTTATTCAATACAGACACTCTTCATGGAAAGGTGGTGGTTCAACTGTATATCATGTAATCTTACATTTTGTATGTTTGGATTGGATGATGCTACACAAGTACACATTAACACCGTTTATTTATCACACTTGATTTTAGTCATTTCAAATCACTAAAGATTTATGCCCGACATCTGGATGGCTGAAGGTAGGAGAAGGTGCTAGGTCGGTTAGATCAAAATCAAATGTATTGCATCCATATGATTGAGGAAAGATGAGAAACCGAGGCCATCTATTTATTTTCCAAAGCATACAAAACAGTACATATTGTTTAGATAATCAGCAAACATACATATGGCAAAGCCAAGCATTATTGGCGACTTGGCACTTTATTTTTTTTATATATAAGCTAGCCAAGATAGGCCCTTGATTTCGATCTCTCTTTTTCTTCGATGCGGCAATGCATTTGCTTGCAAAAGGCATCAGCTTCTGGGTTCCACGAACACTGCTGTTGTTCTTCTGGGTACTGTGAACCGACCTGTGGTGGCCTCATACGCAGATTGCCTGACTAAAGCATCTGATGAATTCACCTGAATTAATTTGTAATGGCCGTCAGTTATTTATATTACCTCCCGGTTGTTGCAGTTTGGATTCATGACTCATTGATGCCTACACAGAATTTCTTAACTACAAAGTTCTCCCCACAAATCAGTGATTATTTTATACAATTTGTAGATTGATAACAGGTTCAGATTTTTAAAGGCATTAACAGATATGCTAAGTGTTACCAAGCAAGCAGGCACTGGAAACGCCATATTAAAAAAAATCATTTTGCATTCAACATACTAAAATTTCGCTTCCCAAGCGCACAAGGTGTCAAGGTTTCAGGACTGGACTGAAAGTATAGCACGAACAGATGATGCTTGTGACAAATGCATTTTGCTGAGCAGAGGACATTTGGAGCAACAAAAACAACTAAGAACAATTGGTTACCTGCACAGGATGCAACTGAAGCCCCATTGACGTGAGATCAGGGATTTCAATAGATACTTCGTGCGGAGATGCATTGAAGACTGTTACAACGTAACAGAAGCTGCACAAAGGGACACGTCATTAGTCTGAAGTGAGAACATGAGAAGATCTCATAACATACATAATATGGAAGTGCAGGGACCAAAAAAAATACTTGAGCTCTTTTTCCGCAGATTAAATTATATTTTTCCAAAGACAAGTAATATAACCACATTGATTATGCTTACTTTTTATCTAGCTGGGCCATCTCATTTGTATCATTCCGTGCATCTTCAATGCTCATGACAATAACTCCTGGAACTAAGGATGGACCTGTGTTGTGAAAGTGAACCCTTTGCTGGAATAAGATAGGAATACAGTCAGCTCCGAAGAAGCACAAGAGATAAAATATCCCTAAACAAGTCAAGTAAAAGGAAGTTCCCTGAACAAGTATTTTTTCTGTGGCAGTTGCTTTCTGCTAGTACATTTGGTGTATTTATATGTGGATCCACAAATATCACAGCAGCATTGTTCTTCATTCTATTTTTCAGGCAGTTATTCATTTCAACCTACAGGTTGTACGTTGTAGTTAACATACATTTGTGTCCCATTGACAAGTATATTACTACAGAAACCATGAAATTCATAAGATCTACTCTATACATAAATCAAAATTTCCAGAAAAGCAGTTTATGCTTTCCTTGCCAGAAACAAAAAAGGTGCTCATCTAAACAATATCACTATAGCAGTCTGGTGAATGTTCACATTAACTTGTTGGCACATAGAACCTGTGTACCTCAATGTCACCTGCTGTCGTTAGACGAAAGAGCGGTGATGAATATCTGATTTTCAAGATGTCAACAAAATTGTCTAAGGCAGCAAGAATGTGATCTTTTTCAGGTTTGAATGACGGATTCTCCAATCTCTGTTTCATCCTGAAAAATTCCCAAGTGCACTACAAAATGATCACTGAATTCTTTACTTCAAAGGAAACAGTATAATATAACAACTCGACCCATCCCTTTCCATGGGGGCGCGCACATCACAGGTCGGTTCACCCATGCCAGGGGAACCAACAAGTGACCTTTCTTACCAAGCCTGAAATTCGCTTCCACAGCGAAAACAGAATCTGGGGTGCTACTAAGGTCATTGCAACCACGAGGCTACAGGCCGGTTCCCAGGAAACAGTATAATATACAACAAAGAACGGGTAAAGTGTTCTCTATGGCTGTGATAACTAAAGGAACGCTACAAGAAGTGTCACGAAGGATTTGGAACTTACAAAGGCCAACTCCCTTCATTCTTTTCCCTAGGTGGAAGCCCAACACCCCAATTGTTTGTTTCATAGGTAAAATCAAGCCTGCACACAGCGAAGGAAACAGAACATTTACCCTGCCTTGCTTTCGAAAATGCTTGGGGAAAACTTACTCAACTTAAAACTGTTCTCATATATGATAAGAATTGAGAAGTTATGGTAGTAAAAACACGTATTAAAAGTTATTGGATAACTTTAGCTTCCTTATTTTTCTTGTTAATGGGGATTTGACATTTTCATCAAGGTCAAAAGGGCAGCACTTTACTTGTTAAACCAATCACCAGAGTTATAAGAATCTCGATCAAGCGACTTAGATCGCAGTATCTCATCACCAGCATGGAAAAACGGTATTCCCTGGAAGTAGACATAATGATATCAAAATGAGAAACATGTTTCAAATGTTTAAGTTATGGTCAATGCAAGAAAAAAATACAATAGCAATTGATCTTAAGAAAAACAACAAATACATGGCGAGCAGATCAGAAGAATATGCAAAGTGGTGAAAGCTGAAAAAAAAAATCAGGTCTGATCATGGTACAGTGTGTTTCTGCTGTATTTTATTAAGACTCTTCTTTATAGTTTGAGTTCCAATATTACACAATACTAACATCCTAGAAAAAGAATTCTCATGTTCACTTATCCTAATGAAACAACCTGCAACTTGTATTAGCAAACATGACCATTTAGTGACCCAAATTTAGCAGCAAGTTTCAGGTTCAGCAGATTCAGCTAGTACTAAACCTGCTAGAACAGACGTACCATGGCACGCAGTTTACCAAGCACGTTATTTTAGTGGAATTCATGATCTGGGTTATAAACTCCTATAATATGAAAAACAAATAATCAATAAGAACTTCCATAAGCACCTGGGATAATGCAATCATGCTTGAGGACAAATGATTTATCCTGCATCTCTCATCAACTGAGAGGCTCACCCGGGTCTGCAAAATTAAACCAAAGTAAAACTTCAGAGGATACTCCCGAAACTAGAGAGTAAAACTGTTCTTACAAAATTATATTGTCACACGAATAAGATGCTTAGTTAATCAAATGTAAAACATAACGTCCAAGGTAGAAGATACAACTAGCAGCCAAAAAAATTACATTTTTTCATTTTTGAAGAAAGAAATAATATGATTGATTTGCGGACTGATAATGGATTAAAAGAATGAAATAGCAGTTAAGTTCCCAGGTGTCGTGATACACTCCATACCTTTAGACTAATAATATCAAATAGCGTCTCGTTGTCATGAGCAGAAGCATAGTTGATCTGAAATGCAAGAAACAGTTGTGTATTTTAGTAAAATTAATCTGTAGCAGAATTTAATAATTGAGGCAGAAAATAACTTATCCAATCAGACCATGCAAACAGAAAACATAGTGTTCCTTTTCAGAATATGAGCTTCGAAATTTAACATATATAAGTTCAAAAATATTACTGTTTCTATAGGGGATGAAGTATATCCAACTGGTGATCCGTCGAATGTGCAAACTTCAGATCCTTTCTTAGCTTCTCCAGTATGAGATATTAATACATAGTCCTTCAGATTACCAGCTAATCCAATCTGCAAAGGAAAATGAGATCATCTAGGATATGCTTATTTTTCTGAATATGGTTCCCACTCCCACATGGTGAACTCCCAAGGCATAACAAATTACGTGCTGTGCACATGGGAAAGTTCCACAATAGGCTCATCATGACAGCTCATATAAAATAAATTTAAAATTCTTTTGCTGATATGTGTCTGTCCATTGGCAAATTTGCAAATCCTACTTATTAAAAAAAACTGTTTGCTCTGGCTTCCTGGAGACAGAAGACAAAACATGGGGGGAATTTGGCATAATTACTTAGTCGTAAGGAGTTAGCATATAATTAATTAAAGTAAAAAATTTGCAAGGAAAATGCAGGTGAATGCTCATAACTTGCAGCAAGGTAAACATTAATACCACTTTAGCATTAATATTAATACCTTGACTCTGATCTAGTCGCATGGCTGCACGTTATCTGCATCCAAGATAGTTAGTAATTTACTCTTTTTTTTTTGACGTAAACACAGCGAGGGAGACCCCTGCTGTGTAACGACTTTATTAAAAAAAATAGAAAGGAGAAGTAAAAGGAACTATACAAACAGCCAGGTCAGAGAGAAAGCAGAGGGAGGGGGAGTGTGCTATACACAACTAAGAAAAAGGAGAAGAGTAAGAGAGGTGTGTGCTGAGAAGTCTACAAGAGGTCTATCCAGCTAAGGAAAGCCACTCTCCTATCTTCACTGAGTCTGTGTGCTTGTAGGAGACTTTCATCAATAAAGTGATGTTTCCAATCTTGCAAGCTGGGCTGGCTTCTTTCGAAAATGAGATTGTTCCTTTGCTTCCAGATTTGCTAAGCTCCAATTATGAATGTTTTCATGTAAAAGGAGTTTGGAAAATTTATTTTGGCTGAAACCAATGTCAAAAAAAAAATTAAGATGTGTATTCCAGTTGATGCCAAGGAGCTGCTAACATTGTTTACTGAAGTTGCAACCAAAGAATAGGTGAAAAGCAATTTCTTCTGTATTTCCCTGACACAGGACACAATTGTAGTTATTTCCTTCAATTTTGTGATTCTTCCTCTTCAGGATGTTTCTTGTGTTCAATCTGTCCATGAACAGGAGCCAACAAAAGACCCTTAACTTATTGAAACACCTTGACTTCCAGATCCATAGGAAGGGCTCAGGGGGGTGGATGTTTTGAAAGGTGAATTTGTAAAACTTGGCTGAAGAGTATTTATTTGTTCCCCACTTCCCCAGATGCATGACCACTTGTCTCTTGTTCCTTCCTGAATTTATAGTTCTTAATTATTATGCCTTGGAGCTCTATGTATTCCTGATATGCTTCAACAGAAAGAGGTAGGATGAACTGCCGTTCAATTTCATTATTGAGGAGGGATTGGGCCACCGAGATATTTTTGTTTCTAGCAAAGGAGTAAAGCCTCGGAAATCCTTTTGTTAGTAATTTACTTCATTCAGCTTTACTACTTCTGAATTTATAGCTAACATTTGACGCAGCTGCTGTATCCAGGAACTCCATTTGTGGCCAACACAATGACTTCTTTTCTGAATGGTTCCTAACAGGTTACTCCAAATTATTTTTTCACAGAGCTTTATCACACATTCAATAATTCCTTCTACAATAGAAGTGATCTTTCATGCCCACTTGTATAGTAATGTTCAAGATTAAATAGTAATGTTCAAGATTAAACAGATAATGAAGATCAGTATATATGTGGATTGTTTGAATCGTATTTGCTCTCCAGTTTTCTCATGGGCCTCTATTAGCTTGATATACTTACATAGTCCTTGCAATAAGATAATACTAATTACATAGTCCTTGCAATAAGATAATACTAACACTAGTCAACAGAACTGCTCCGAATTAAGTTGGTAGACAGGTAAATAACTGGTCAAATTTCAACCAGCAGGCAGAAACTTCTATAATAATATGAATATTGATATCCTACCTGTATATGGTCAGTGTATGTAGCAAGTGTGAGTCTGGTTTCTGTTTCATTCCCCTGATAAAATCCATTTGGCTGCACACAAGGATCAATAAAAACTAATAAGAAAATTGAATTTTTGGGAGCTAATCTAGAAAAATTACAGATGCAGTTTGATAACAGTATATCACAGGTCAGCATGAGAGCTAGAACTCTATAGGATTTTCAGTTCCATTGAGGACATAGAAGATATGGAGTATATCAGGTTTCTTACTGGTTCAATCAACCCCTAACAATACTCTGTAACTTAAGAGCACATATCAAACCATCTGGCAGAAGTGGCAGAGAACTATAACATAGAGCATACATGTGGTAAAAAATTTGTACAATCATGGTTGATATATGAGGAGAAATGAGTACAGGACCTAAACAAAGTTCTTTTAGGGGACGTCTAAACAGAGTTTTATGGCTCGCAACTCGCATTCGTAGGCAACTTCAGGAACCTACAGGTAATCCTTGATGCACGTGAAACTTTTGTGATTTTCAGAAAATGAACTGAACAGCAGCGAGTTGCACGACTTGGAACCAAGAATGACTAGTAACTCAGGGACATCAATGAGACACTGTCTGAACACTGTCAAGTGGCACATCGTCTTCAGGTAAACTATTAAAGTTCAAAACAGATCTCAGTCCAAATACTGTATTTTCAAAAGTATGATCCCATAACAGCAATATTCTTCAGGAATAGGAGCAGCAGCTTGTTACCAAAATGTCAAACAGTACCTAACATTTACTGAAAGGATATCAACAAAATAAAGGGCACGAGGATTACCTCTAAGAATAAACCAGTAGAAAAACCTTGCTGTTGCGGATTACCAAATGGACTTCCCCCATTAATAGCATCACGGATTCTATCATTGAAACTGCAAATATGGTAATGGTACTGAATATTGTTATATTGTACAGAAAAAAAAGAAAGAAAGTAAATGCACAAGGAACACCAGAATAAAGTTCCAGGATTGGTGATTTACTACATAAACTTCACTAAGATCTTTTTTGAAAAAGCTCAGACTTCAATTTTCCTTTTGATTACAGTTGTTGGTTGTAAAAAACTAACTAAAAATGTGTTCTGCATGTCTGACAAGACCAGCTAATTTGCAGACTCCATTAAAATACTGGACATATGGATTTAGTTCGAATTAGACTTACCTACCAATCCCTGTGCCACTCATATTAAGCTGGGATCCATTAATCCCACGTTTATTTTGTGCGACTTCACCGAAGTCCCATCCTTCACCATACCTGCCACGTGTAATCTTATCAGTTCGGTACATTAGGCAAGTGTGCCAAAAAATATGAAAACTGGTTACTTTGAACCTGAAAAATCTCAGCTTACAAGTATATCTTTGAACCATCCACTCCATGCTCATCCATTGTAAGGCTCTGAAGAGCATATTTTGCTCTCATCTGTATTCAGCAACCATAAGCGTTCTCATACACATAAGACAACATACATAATTACGAAAAATAGCAAAATTCAACCAGGCACAACAATATGTCTAGTCACATGCAACAGACAGCTAATAATTTGCATGAGATTCCACTAAGGTTCAACTAGATCAACCATTCCATGGGAGCTAATATGCCAAAATAAGGGGTTAGAAGGAAACTATAAAAATTCAAATTTTGGAGCAGCCAAAGAAAACCTTTGGCACATGGTTTTACTAAAAGAAATCATAATATTTAAAACTCTAACCAGTGAAATATGAAAAAATATTAATGCAAGACTGGTACTAGATCATGGAGATCAAATAAAAAGGGATCCTGTTTTTAACTACCAAATCATCATGTTATTTAATTCGTACTGAAGGTGTGTTTACTTACCATTGTCTTCTTCATGATATGTCCCATAAGATCAAATCTGAACCCGTCAACCTACGGTGACAGTTATATAGGATCGTAAAAAATGAAGAAAAAGGTTGCCATACTCAAAAGACATGCAGATACCAGAAAAAAAAAGGAAAGAAACAACATGTTGTCATTAATGTATTTTTCCTGTGATTTAAACCATGTATAATCTCTGATGGAACCATTAAGCCTTGAAAGAATGATATCATAGTTATGTAATGTCAATAAGTGTAATGTACTACAACTCACTTTGTAATTTACTGCCCAATTCAGAAGGTCGTCCACAATTAATCTATCAACCATGAAATGCTCACTTGCTGTATTGTTCACAGCTGCGCTGTTCTCAATCTGACCATTAGTATCCCTTCTGAGGTAGTATCCAGGTACAATCTACAAATATCCAGTATAAACAATAAGATAGATTAGGACGCATATCGGCATGTGGATCGTCAAAAGAATAAACGAAATTGATTTCTCTCTCCAGAACTGGATAAATGACTTGATTTTAATCAGCAAGGGTATATATTTGGAACTATAAACATTTTGTGAGCTAAGGAACAATGAAATCAAGGAATAAACATTTTGTGAGCTAAGGAACAATGAAATCAAGGAGCAAACAATTCAATAACTGTCATTTCTTAGTTAAAACTATAGTTCACGTTCACCTATTTGTTTCAATTGGTACACAAAAAAGCAGCATAGCAAAACTGTTATCAGTAAAACTGATAGGCCAGTGAAACATTGTTCAACATTTAATATATACTAGTGTAATTTCGTTCCGAACATGTGTGAATAGATGGTGAAAGACAATGGATTGGGAAAATAGTAGATTGATTAATGGGAACAAAAGCTCTAGTACATATAGGCAAGGATGTTCACAGGATAAGGAAACAATCCTAACAATCCTATCAGGAAGATCCTTGCCTATTATAACCAACTAACCAAACCTGGGGGAGGCGCACAAGGCAACACGCCTGTGCAGCCGCACCACCCTAAACCCAAGGCTCATGCCTAATATAGCTCACGCTAACACCCCCCCGCAGTCAGATCGTCAGCCACTGCGCACGTTCAGACTGGTCCTGAATTCAGTGAAAACCGAAGATGGGAGGCCTTTGGTGAATATGTCTGCATACTGTGATGTCGTCGGCACATGCAGAACACGAAGATCACCAATCGCAACCCGTTCGCGGACGAAGTGGAGGTCAATCTCGATGTGCTTAGTGCGTTGATGCTGAACTGGATTGGAGGTCATGTAGACGGCACTGATATTGTCACAATACACCAGTGTAGCGCGGCGAAGAGGGGCGTGGAGCTCCAAGAGAAGCTGGCGCAGCCATGTAGCTTCGGCAACTCCATTGGCCACAGCGCGATACTCAGCTTCAGCACTAGACCTTGAGATGGTGTTCTGACGCTTGGAGGACCAGGAGATGAGGTTGTCACCGAGAAACACAGCATAGCCCGAGGTGGACCTGCGCGTATCCGGACAACCAGCCCAATCAGCATCAGTATATACCACAAGATCAGCTGCTGTAGACGGTCGCAGCAGGAGGCCAAGATCAAGTGTGCCGCGAATGTAGCGAAGAATCCGCTTCAATGCAGCAAGGTGGGGCTCCCGGGGATCATGCATGTGAAGACAAAACTTGCTGGACAGCATAGGCGATATCCGGCCGGGTGAATGTCAGCCACTGTAGCGCACCAGCAAAACTGCGAAAGTCCGAGGCATTAGTAACAGGCGCACCATCTGCTGCAGCAACCTTGGGGTTGGTGTCAACCGGTGTCAGGCAAGGCTTGCACTCAGACATTCCTGCGCGATCAAGAAGTTCCACCATGTACTGCTTCTGGGAGAGAAGACGACCATCGCCTGAGGGCTGAACGTGCATACCAAGAAAGTGATGCAGCACACCGAGATCTTTCATAGAGAACTCCTGCTGCAGAGCCGCGATGATCCGGCGCAGGAGGGCAGTGGAGGAAGCGGTGAGGACGATGTCGTCGACATAGAGCAGTAAATAGGCGGTGTCCGAGCCGCGCTGAAAGACGAAGAGCGATGTGTCTGACTTGGCCTCAACAAACCCAAGGGAGAGCAGATATGTGGCAAACCGGCTGAACCATGCGCGAGGAGCCTGCTTCAACCCGTAGAGAGACTTGTTCAATCGACAAACAAAGTCAGGGTGTGCAGGGTCTTCGAATCCGGACGGCTGAACGCAGTACACTGTCTCGGACAGAGTGCCATGGAGGAAGGCTTTCTTCACATCAAGCTGGTGCACAGGCCACTGCCGAGATAGCGCCAGAGAGAGAACTGTGCGAACCGTAGCTGGCTTCACCACTGGACTGAACGTCTCGGAGAAATCCACACCTGGGCGCTGGGTGAAACCCCGAAGAACCCAGCGCGCCTTGTACCGCTCCAGTGTCCCATCTATATTGAACTTGTGTTTGAAGATCCATTTGCCTATCACCATGTTGGCATGAGGTGGTCGAGGCACAAGATCCCAAGTGTGGTTCTACAGAAGGGCAGCATGCTCTTCCTCCATGGCGGCGCGCCAGCTCGGGTCAGCGAGGCCACCACGGAAGGTCTTGGGCACCGGGAAGAGCTGTGCAGCATGGAACAGCGACGGGACGCGGAAGCCGCGCTTAGCACGTGTGGCCATCGAGTGCTGGTTTGTCACCGGCGGGACAGCAACAGCCCCTTTGGGGAGCGGCGCTGGGGGCGACGACGTCAGTGCGGGCGCTGAAGACGGAGCGGGCGGCGGGACAGGGTCCGCGCGTGGCCGGCGCTTGTAGGTGATGAGGGGCACCGGAGCCTGGAGAGGCGGAAAGCCCGGTGGGGGCCCGC
>CM014276.1:7214633-7253257 GCA_004135705.1 Alloteropsis semialata | reverse complement strand
GGTGGAACATACAGCGCAGGCACCGGCACAGAAGGCGGCGCCACAGGGTCCTCGGGTACGGGCGCAGGTGAGGTCGCAGGCACTGGCACAGGAGGCGGCGCCACAGGGTCCTCGGGTGCAGGCGCAGGTGAGGTGCCTGTGGCGGCTGGCGACGCTCCAGTCGCCAGGAAGAGTTCCTGCAGGCAAAAGCTTGTGCTGTGGTCCAATAGGATCAGGCACAGTGTCAGAAGCATCAAGAAACTCGAAAGCTGTGGGAGAGCGTGGTCCATCGCGATCAGCAAAGGGAAAGGCAGTTTCATCGAAGATGACATGCCTCGAGATGATGATGCGATTGGAAGAGAGGTCAAGGCAGCGGTATCCTTTGTGATGGTCGGAATAGCCAAGGAAGACACACAGAGCAGACCTGGGGGCAAGTTTGTGGGGAACTGTGGCAGACAGGTTGGGATAACATTTGCAACCGAAAACCTGTAGATGATCATACACCGGTGGATTGCCATACAAAGCAAGATGCGGTGTAGAGAAAGCAAGGGTCTTGGTTGGCAAGATGTTAAGCAGGCCTGTCTCGGTGGAAAGCGCCTCGACCCAATACGAGGGAGCGAACCACATTATTGATGGACCGAATGATGCGTTCAGCTTTACCGTTTTGAGGCGAGGTGTAGGGGCAAGACATGCGAAGGTGGATGCCTTGGCTGAGGAGGAAAGTACGGGCGCTAGAGTTGTCAAACTCGCGCCCGTTGTCGCACTGGATGGCCTTCACAGTGGCACCGAATTGAGTAGAGGCGTAGGCAATGAAGGTTGCGAGCGTGCTGAAAGTGTCAGATTTAACACGAAGAGGAAAAGTCCACAGATAATGCGTGCAATCATCAAGAATGACCAAATAATATTTATAACCAGACACACTGACGACCGGAGAAGTCCAGAGATCACAATGTATAAGATCAAACTTATTTGACGCACGAGAGGTAGACGCATGAAAGGGCAAGCGAACATGGTGCCCTAGCTGACAGGCATGACATAAATCTGAGCTATCCTCTAAATGGATAAAGACACTGGATGCGAGCTTCGACAGAGCTTCATGGCCAGGATGACCGAGACGGCGGTGCCACAAGGGGGAGACGGTCTTGGCGACAAAAGACTGAGCTGGAGGAAGATGCAAAAGGTATAGGGCTCCGGAGCTATTGCACCTGACGATCACGTTCCGAGTCCGCAGATCCTTCACAGAACAACCAGCAGGGTCAAACTCAACAGAGCAATTGTTGTCGATAGTAAATTGGCGAACTGAAATAAGATTCTTAATAATTTGTGGAGACACAAGGATATTATTAAGAAATAAAGAGTGGGGTAATTCAGTAGAGCCGGTGCCAACCACAGGAAGTAGGGAACCATTACCGACGACAATGGATGAATGAGTAGGATACCGCTGGGAAAAAAAGTGTGAAAGATGGCTGGAGGAAGGTGTCATGTGAGAAGTAGCACCTGAGTCGAAGTACCACTCGGAGGTCGGGGGCTGCTGCAGCGTCGCGGTGCTGAATGCAGAGGCCAAGGACTAGGTGTCCCAGGAGGGCAGGCCGGCCATGGGGTGGTAGAACCCTGGCGGAGCCCACTGGCCGGCCCCCTCAGGTGGCGCAGAAGGAGCAACAGGGGCCGCAGGTGGCTGCTGCTCGGAGACGAAGGCCTGCTGCGGAGGGCGAGGCTGAGGAATTGGCGCCAGTGGAGGACGGCTGTCGGGCCACATGTGGATGGTACCCGTCCACGGGTTGTAGACCGAGGGCCAGGGACCAGCCGGCGGCGCAGCAGACTTGGCGCCGGGCTGCTGCTGCTGGGCGCCGTGCTGGGCGCCGCCCTGCTGCTGTTGCTGCCCGCCGCTAGGGCGCTGCTGTTGCTGGTGGCCGCCACCGCCGTTGCCGCCGCCACGCTTGCTGCGACGGTTGTTGTTCTTGGAGTTGTTCCCGTAGCCGGCCCCCTGGAGTTGGAACCGGAGGGCTGGGGGACTGCGGTGCTGGCTTGGTGCTGGCGGCGAGAGCGGCGGCCGGATAGGACTGCTGGTTCGCCAGGGTGAGCTCCTCCAGGGTGAGATCCTCACGGACGTGGAGGAAGGAGGGGAAGGGCCGAGCGCGACGGAGCAGGGCGCCGACGTGGGTGAAGCGCTCGTTGAGGCCGCGGATCACGTTGAGGACGAGGGTGCGATCGGTGACGACTTCCCCAAGGGCGCCGAGGTCGTCGGCCATCTTCTTGAGGCGGCGGCAATACTCGGCGATGGAGAGGTCGCCCTGGACGAAGTTGCGGAACCTCGTCTCAAGCTGGATGGCGTGTATCTCCGGGTTCCCGAGGAACTGGGACTCGACGGCGAGCCAAGTGTCCCGGGCAGTGCCGCCCTGGGAGGAGACGATCTCGGCGAGGTCGTCGGTGAGGGAGCCGAGGATCCAGGACTTGACGACGCAGTCCATCCGATCCCAATCTAGGGAGGAGACCGGGGCATTGAAGTGGAGGTGATCCTGGAGGGAGAACTTGCCGAGGGTCAGTAAAAACTGATCACGCCAACGGTTGTAGTTACTGGAGCCGACGTCGAGGACGATGTGGACGAGACTCTGGATGTTGTGGACGGCGACGGCCTGGGCATGGAGGTTGAGGAGGGCGGCGGCCTCCTGCAGCAGCATGGCGCCATGGAGATCCACAGGCGCGGGCGTGGAGCAAAAGCTCTAGTACATATAGGCAAGGATGTTCACAAAATAAGGAAACAATCCTAACAATCCTATCAGGAAGATCCTTGCCTATTATAACCAACTAACCAAACCTGGTGGAGGCGCACAAGGCAACACGCCTGTGCAGCCGCACCCTAAACCCAAGGCTCATGCCTAATATAGCCCACGCTAACAGATGGTGTGTACAAATTTGGATTGCATAATTTGCAGACTTAGTGATCCATAATGAAGTCAAAACTCTGAGAAACCCAAAGTTCACAAATGCCCGATCGATCATCTCGAAACAAAATGTGATAATTTAAAAGAGTAACAGGTATTCACGAAATGAAGCATTTAATGTAGTCCTTAGTCCACAAATAATGATGGTATTACTTGGCAACACAAATGCCAACAAAGGTGTCAGATAAAATACTACAACACAACAGCAAGATGAAGTGCTTCAAGGTATATCAGGAAAAAGAGGAAGATAGGCTAAATCCACTCATACCAGAATAAATTTCAGGATGCGCACTATTATAAAATTGGAGAAACTGTAGCTGTATTTATGCATGTTCAGGAGTACTCCAACCTCCTTTCTTTATGTGATTGTTTTTGCTCCAATGTACATTGTTAAAAAGAAGTCCCTGAAGAACTAGTTATAAGAAGTAACTTCAATTGGACATCTATATAAGAAGTAACTTTGAGAAACCCAAAGTTCACAAATGCCCGATCGATCATCTCGAAACAAAATGTGATAATTTAAAAGAGTAACAGGTATTCACGAAATGAAGCATTTAATGTAGTCCTTAGTCCACAAATAATGATGGTATTACTTGGCAACACAAATGCCAACAAAGGTGTCAGATAAAATACTACAACACAACAGCAAGATGAAGTGCTTCAAGGTATATCAGGAAAAAGAGGAAGATAGGCTAAATCCACTCATACCAGAATAAATTTCAGGATGCGCACTATTATAAAATTGGAGAAACTGTAGCTGTATTTATGCATGTTCAGGAGTACTCCAACCTCCTTTCTTTATGTGATTGTTTTTGCTCCATTGTACATTGTTAAAAAGAAGTCCCTGAAGAACTAGTTATAAGAAGTAACTTCAATTGGACATCTATATACTCATGAATGTAGTTTCAACAAAACAATATTATATTGCATCTAAATCTACAAACAAGAAAGAACTTCGGTACATATATAGCATAAACATCAAGCCATAGTTTCTTACATAGAATGGTTAGGGAAAAAAGAATGTAACTACAAACCGAGGCAACCTTGTCAAGCACTGAAGTGATGGCAGAAGGGCCACTTGAGTATAAATGATTGTATACAACATCCATGACAACACGAAGACCTAAGCGATTCAGGGCCTGCAGTAAAAATTTATCAGGAAGGCAACTTTTATCTGCCTCGGAGCTGGCTAAATTAAGGACGCGTGCTACTCAGATCATTGCAATGCAGCAGCAGGCTGGGTGCCGAAAATTCAGGGTTAAAAACAAAAGCATACTTGGACCATCTGTCGGTATTCGATAATACGGTTGGTACCATCTGGGTTACTTGCATAGCTTCCTTTCGGAACCCCCCAAAGCACAGGGTTATACCTAAAGTTGCATGTGATCATTTGTTAGAATAGTTTATGACACATCAGTATATTGTGAATCTTTGACAGGAAAGTGAAACAAGGAAGCAAAAACTGAATACCCCCAATTATAAGGGTCCTCTTCCTCAATAGCTACAACTGCATCTTGTTGTAAATCTGACCCTGGAGGGAGTTTTGACAGTTCAGCCTCATCTGCCAGAGTAGATGAAGTGCCCTAGTTACTCAAAAAGGAACAATCAAATGAATAGTTCTCCTTTATGCAATGATATGCAACTTTGCTGCGTATTTGGGACAAAGTCAATCGAATTAACTAAAGGAACATAAGATGGAAGTGGAGTTTAGTTTCATCAATTAAGAACTTACTGATAGTAATATCTGAAAGTTATCTGCCAAATAAATAAAATGAAACATAGCTAGAAAACTTAAACTATCTGATGTTTGCGTATTTCTGATATTCTATAGCAGATTGGAGGTTTGAATTCATTTCATGCGTATTTTAGAAGTACAAAGTAAATTAAAAAACATGCAAGTTAGAAAATGACATTATCATTAAAGCAAAATATTTTTGACAGGTAAAACATACAGAAAGAAGGGATCTTTACCAACATATTTCCAATTGTTCTTAATGTCATCAACACCTCCAAACTGAAAGCTTGGCAACAAATGCACATGAGTCAAACCAGCATCAGACAGTTTCCTTAGGTGGCGTATTCCTGCTGTATCCTGTACCACAAGTTGCAGAATGCAGATAAGCTGCCCGTTGATGAAATATGGTCATGAAATATATTACTCTTCTAGTTAAATAAATCAATTGTGAACAACCTGACATGTAAATGCGCAGAATCCTCCTCGAGAATGACAATCCACTGTGCTATCATGGGCACTGTAAATAAAGAAAACATAGTGCTAAGTTTATAAAAATGAGCATGCACAAATCTCGCCAAAGTTACAACCACACAGAATAGCCAACCTGAAATCACGAATATGCAATTCATATATGCTTATGTCAGAAAAGGAATCAAGCTTTGGCTTTTCATCCGCCAATTCATCCCACAAAGGTGGCTTCAATGTTTCACTATTAATGTCGACCAACCAAGTCCGCGTTGCATTTGCAGAAAGCCTGATCAAAACAAGATAATTAACATTAATGTTTTCTGCTTTCTCTACAGCTAGTATTATATTATGAAGTAATCAAAATGCACTTACCCCCTAGCATAAGGATCATCAGCTAAACATTTCTCAACTTGTGATGTAGCTGGATGATAGACTGTCACTTCATACAGATAATACAGGTTCTCCCACTTTCTTGGACCAGTAACACTCCAAACGCCATTTGACTCATTAAGTTGCACCGTCTCCAGTAAAGGCCCCACTGGACCATCATAGAAGCTCACACTCACATCCTGCGGCACTATTGAGATACTTAAGAGTGGAAAATATACAGGATGAGTGATAATAGTTACGAGTCTAGAAGGATTTTCAATATCCAGAACCTGTGCTGTAGGAGCCCATAGATACAGACTCACAGTTTCCTCACTGAAAACTGCGCCAAGTGGTCCAGTGTAGGCAAACATGTCATCCAATACTCCAGGTAGTTGCAATCCAGTAACATCTTGGATTTTCCCATGAGCTGCTTGTAACAGTACATATTGTCCTCATGAACCCTTCGTCAAGAGGTCTTTAAGGAAAGGTGATCTGGTGTAAAGATTACCATCAAAAGAAGCGACAGCCAGTTGGCACTTCACAAGGCTGGCAGCATCAACGGAGCTTGGAACTCTGAAGGCTCTATAGCAGCTGATAAAAGGGAATTTCTGGGTCACCTGAAGCATGTGAAGTGGTAAGGGGTAATCCAACATTAGAGTACTGCTTGAAAATAAAATACAAAGATGTACGAACATAGAAAGCACTGCAGAATAAAGACAATTACAATAACTCAATGGCAATCATACACTGGCTGGAGGTCCGCCCTGTTCTGGTTGCAGCTGAACTTTGGAATCATAACCTGACAAATCAGCAAGAATTGTGACATGCATTTGACTGTAAACCCTCCATTATTTATTGTAATCAATCAGTGAAAAGAATCCAAAAGTGTATAGTTCACCTACCTTCAATAACCCCATTTGAGATGCACAGTGTAGCACTTCTGCTTGCATATAAGTACAGGGAGGTTTCTTGACTTTTGACATCCCAGGCAATCAGGGAATTTGTAACCCAGTAAGCCCTGGCATCTGACAAGAACTGCAAAGCTACACCACAGTTAGAGTAGAAACGGCTCAGCAACATGGCATAAAACAAATGAAATATTAGGGTATTCTTCACAAAATGGTGATGAAGGAACAACAGGGTATCTTTTTAAAAGAAGGCCTGATCGCCAATATATTGTGGTATAAATGTGCTCTGCTACAGGGGTAGATAATAGCATGATCTTGAATTTGGAAATTTGACAAATACTTTTGGATTGTAATATATTCCCTGAATCTAGGACAACTACAAGAAGTACTCTTTGTAGACAAATGCCTGAAAACAAATACTTTGTAAAATGCCAATACGGCAATAAGAAATTTTCAATTAGAGGAAATGCATGCTGTATCTGTACGTTCACTGGCAAGTGGGTCCAACACCATAGGCGGTGCCCTGAAGAACCCAGGGGTTGTGATATGAAAGTGATAACAATCATTCCATCCGCTAAGTTTTCAATCAGAAGGAAACGCACATTGTATCTGTATGTTCACTGGCAGGTGGGTCCAACACCATAGGCTCTGCTGCAGTTTGCAGCACCTGAAGAACCAACCCATCAGGGGTTGTTGTGTCGTTGTGATAGGAAAGTGATAAATTAACAATCATTGATCATTCCATCCATCCTTGCGCGCATCGTGTGATTGACATGCGGAACCCACATCCAAACTGGAGGGGTAATCGCGTAAATGTTTTTGGCAACGGAGGGGCCCAATCGACAATTGCGCCGAACTCCGGAATAACGGGGATGATGTGAGGAGGGGAAGCAGCGGCCCGCGCACCTGAGTAGCCTCGGCGATGCTGACGTCAGCGCCGGCGCCCTCCTCCTCCGTCGCCATAGGGGGCCTCGGCGCGGCGGGGAGCACCCTCAGGGTCCCGGGAGCAGCGGCGCGCGCGGAATGCGCCGGCGGCGGAGAGGCCTGCGCTGCCCCCGATCTCCTCGGCGACGCTGACGACGGGGCGGCGGCGAAGCGCGGGGGTGGCGCGACGGCGAAGGCGGAGCTGGCGTGGAGCAGCATTTGCATCCGCGTTTGGATTCCAAGGGAGACAGAGGAAGAAGGAAGGCGGAGAGGCCAGCCTCGTAATAAATAACTGATTTTTTATTTACTTATGTGATGTTATATAAAAGGGGAGAAAAAGGTAGAAGAAATAGGAAAAAAAAAGATGCAAGAGTGTTTCTTTGGCTAATGGCTACCGTGTTACTTTTTTCTGTCGGTGCTTTGGTCATTTCTGTCTTTCTGTTTTTTCTGTTTGTGTTTTACTTCCTTTTCATTTCTTTTTTTGCAATTTTCATTTCTTTGTTTATAGGCATCTTTCTGTTTTTTCTGTTTGTGTTTTACTTCCTTTTCATTACTTTTTTTTGTGATTTTCATTTCTTTGTTTATAGACATTTTCCTTTGATCTTAAACACGTTTGGGTCATCTATCCTTCTAAGTTTCTTTTCTCAGTTTCTTGGTTTTGTTTATCGGCATTTTTGTGCTTTATATTATAGTAAGGTCACGGTATCATTTTGGAGGAACGTCAAATTCTTTGTGTTTGCGTAGACAAGGAGAGGAATTGTGAGGAATTGTTTTTTTTAGCGACCGTGCCTTAACACGTATTTCATTAAGAGGGAAGCATTTTTACACCGGACCGGCCATACAGAGGATAAATCAGCCCTAAGCTAAAAGGTACTATACGTTTAACAAATCCGTGACCTGAGCAACCTCTACCACATTACCTAAAGCCCTACTCAGCGGCGAGAAAACCGAAAGGTGACTCCAACCCGCAAGAACCCAACATCTACCCTCTGTCCAGACAGTTCCTACCACCTCCAAGACCGTGCGAGAACGGCGGTTGAAGACCCTGTCGTTTAGCTCCTTCCATGTCATCCACGAGGTGAGGAATTGTGTGCGCGCGCTGCGTGCTTCGTTGCTCCTTTTCTTCTAATCTCGTACTAGGTTTCTAGGTGCAAGTGGAGTTGGGAGAGAAAAAAAAAGAAACGTGAGCATATGATGTCTTTTACAATTTTCTATTGGAACAAATCAATTCAAACGGACTTCGCCAATTTTGTCAAAATTATTTATGAGTCCCCGTCAAATATGTTATTTTCTGAAGTCTCTGAAAAAATGATTAGCATGAGTTAAATAATACTATGACTATACATAGATTGAACAATATGCAATACAAACAATAGAAATTATGAGCCTACGGTAATATGCTTACAATAAACCGCATGCATAAGTCTAATAATAATTTTTAAAATTTCCTTTCGGTGAGCACTAGAATTCGTGAAACTTCGCTGAAAACCCGAATCATGACAAGAAAGGTGCGAACCACTCGTGCAACGGCGGCAAGGTGCCCTTCAAGCGCCAATATCATTCCATATATACGCCCTGCAGCCCAATGTATTGATCGTCGGAGCACCAGAACGAACAAAGGACGAATTCTGTACGGGTGACAATGATACAAAAGTCGGTTTTAGTACCCGAGGATAACCACCCATTAGTATTGTACAGGTACAGGCGGCTCATACTAAAGGGTCAGGAATTCGTTAAGGGTCACCTTTAGTATCGGTTGGTAATATCACGTACTGCGGTGGAGAACTCTTTATTACCGTTACCAACCAATACTAGGGATGTCATTCTTTTTCTTTTCTTGTCATTTGTTTCTCTTTGTTTAATTTTAAATTCATATTCCTATGCCTATACACCGCCGAGTACTGCATCAAGATATGTAAATATATACATTTCGAAATTGTATTGAATAAACCAACATGTACATTTTTAATATTACATATTGTATATACATTTCTATTACATATTATATTACATGTTACTTTAGTCTGATTCTTCCTCTGTGTTTAGTTTTGAGCAGTTGTCACAGAATTTTTCCTTTGGTTTCGCGACCTGCTCCAAAAGAAATTCACAAAATTGTTCTTGGTTGCCCTTAGTCGTTCCGTCTTGAGATGTCCTTCCTTTAGATTCATGGTTTGTCACGTGCCAAAAAATATTGTTATGAAAATTATATTAAATCAATGATGGCAACAATTAGAAACAATAATTAGAAATATACTCTTAACGGAGAAGACGGCACAAGGGTGTTACCTACAATGGCATGGATGTTCTCAAGCATGTAGATCAAGCATGGGATAGATTTAATGGATTGATTGAACAAGGACCGAAGCTAGGATTCTCCGGTGATATACTCTTGCATACTTTCTATTTTTCCCTAACCCCCAAATGCATGAAGTTCGTACAAATGTGAGCAGGAGGGGATCTTATGGAGAAAACACTCACGGAAGCTATCCAAATTCTACAAAAGATAAGCAAGGGGGCAGCCATGCGAAGAGATTGAGAAAATCGCCTTTCAGGAGACGTTGAGCAAGAATCCCATGTTGGGGTGCTTGCTGGAATTTTTAGAAAAGAGGCCCCGGAAGTGAAGGGAGAACAACCGAATCATGAAAAAGCTATAAGAGCAACCCACGATGAAGAAACACCGGTCCATGACATGAAGAAGAATAAGTCGGAAGCAGAAATTGAGAGAAATTTAGCGAACGCAAAGTCGCTAAAAGAATTTAAGCAAATGGATTGGATCGCAATCGACTTTGGTAAACTCTTCGACAAAGGAAGACCAGACCCAAATCAAAAGAAGTCCATGAAAGCCATAGAGTCGGATTTTCCACCGGATAAACATACGGGCTACATATTGGATAAGGGATCGACCGGAGAAATTATTCGGAAGCTTTTTGATGAAGATGAAGAGATAGACCCCGCCCATGTCGCCGAAGTGAAGAAAATCTTGGGAGTAAAACCGGAAGCATCTCCATTCGTGCACCTAGCCGAGGTATATTCCATACAAGCAAATCATGACGAAGGTACGCCACTACCTACACCTCACATAAGTTGCACGATCAATGGATAATTATTTTGCAAAGATTTATGCGACATTGGAGCCCGAGTAAGTGTCATGTCTTCAAAGATTTATGATGAGCTTTATAGTAAAACTTTGAATCTTGCTCCTACATCTACTAAGTTAATCATGGGAGATGGTAGAACAACCAAACCTTTGGGCATTCTTAGAGATCTAGATGTTGCTATCTCGGGTAAAATTATTCCAACCGACTTTTTCATGCTTAATGCTTGCCATGATGACCATGATGATATAATTCTTGGTAGGCCTTTTCTCAAGTTGGTTAATGCGGTTCTTGATGCCAGAAAGGGTAAAGTCATGATTGAATTAGATGAAACCAAACACACTTATGACTTTTTACCCGCTTCGCGTATTGCCTTACCTCTACCTCTTGATAACGGAGAGGTAGAGAGCTTTCACTTTGTTGAATCTTTCAGGGACCCTCTCCAATGAGCAATGGAGAATGGAAGTACTCATGATGATCAAGATGGAGAACTAAAGGAAGCAACCGAAGGGCTCGAGGAATAACATGGATTCTTCGAAGAGGAAAAATATGAAGATATTGGAGATTTGCATCAAGATGAACCGGAAGCACCCGATGTTAAATTGAAACCATTACCCAAGGGGCTGAAATATGAATTTTTGGGGGAGAACAAGACATTCCCGGTGATCGTTAACGATGAATTAAATCCGGAGGAGACGGACAAGTTGCTGAAATTATTAAGGAGACACAAGAAGGTGATCGGATATACTATTGATGACTTGAAAGGCATAAGTCCTGCCCTTTGCACTCATCGTATACAACTTGAGGACCAATACAAACCAGTTGTGGAGCACCAAAGGAGGTTGAGCCATGCTATGCGTGATGTAGTCAAGAAGGAAGTGATCAAATTGTTGAATGCCGGAATTATATATCCCGTACCGCATAGTGAATGGGTGAGCCCCGTACATTGTGTACCGAAGAAAGGCGGACTTACGGTGGTGAAGAATGAGAAGGATCAATTGATACAGCGAAGGACCGTTACGGGTTGGAGGATGTGCATAGATTATCGGAAATTGAATAAGGCTACAAGGAAGGATCATTTTCCACTACCATTCATTGACGAGATGCTCGAGAGGTTAGCAAAGCATTCACATTTTTGTTAGCTCGATGGATTCTCGGGATTCTTCTAAATACCTATTCATCTGGAAGATCAACACAAGACCACGTTCACTTGTCCATATGGTACTTTTGCGTATAGAAGGGTGTCTTTCGGATTATGCAATGCACCGGCTTCTTTTCAAAGATGCATGATGGCTATATTCTCGGACTTTATTGAAGAAATTATGGAGGTATTTATGGATGATTTCTCGGTGCATGGTACTAGCTTCGAAAATTGCTTATCAAATCTTGATAAAGTTCTCAAGAGATACGAAGAAGTCGACCTTGTGCTTAATTGGAAGAAGTGTCACTTTATGGTAAGGCAAGGAATAGCTCTTGGGCATGTCATCTCCGAAAGGGGGATTGAAGTGGATAAAGCAAAGCTAGAAACCGTGGAAAAACTACCACCGCTTACGGATATCAAGTCCCTAAGAAGTTTCCTTGGTCATACCGGATTTTAAACCGTTGACACAACTTCTTCAAAAGGATGTGGAGTTCGATTTTGATGAAAAATGTTTGCATGTCTTCAGAACATTGAAGCAATCACTTGTAAGTGCCCCTATCATTCAACCTTCGGATTGGAGTCAACCCTTTGAGATTATGTGTGATGCGAGTGACTACGCCGTTGGAGCCGTTCTTAGACAAAGAAAAGAAGAGAAGGTGTTGACACCAGATTTTGACTCGGCTGGAGTTGTGTGCGACGGAGTTGACATAGAGGCCGAGTCCGATTCTAAATCAGCCTCCGATTCCGATCAGAAGACGTCCGATAGGAGTTCTGATCGGACACGAAGGAAAAGGCAGGAGCACGTACGACTTCTGAGGGGAGGCGCGTCTGGAAGCTTCTTCAGGGCCTGATTGCGCGTTAAGATTTGTAATAGATCTAGTAGTTTAAGATTAGATTGCTTTAAATAGATTAGAGATATTCGTAGCCGGCAAGCTTTTGCTAGATTTCCAGGGTATAAATATAAACCCTGCGCCATTGTAAAAAATGTTCACACAACCATTCAATCAAACACAACTTTCGGCCTAACGTGCCACCCAAACCCTTTTCGTCGAGTTCTTCAGCAAGCAGGGCTGCATCATCTTGACCTCCGGTTTGTCTGTAAGTCCGACATCCTTATCGAATTAATCTAAGCTTTAGATTGAGGCGTATCGCCCTTCTTCGTTTAGTTAATTCACCAATTTATCGAGTTGTTCTAGGCTTTAGATTGAGGCGTATCGCCCTTCTTCGTTTAGATCGCTCACCCTTTATCGTATCTTGCTGTTTTATCCTATCGGCTTACATCTATCAGAGAAGATCTATTCTGTTTTATCATAATTCAGACCTCATAATAGATCTGTTCTTATTGTTTATATAGCTGATTTAGATCTAATTCGCAAGTTACAAATAGATCTGATTTAAATAAGTTGTTTGATATAAATTGATCTATCGGAATAAATAGATTAATCGGTGCCCTGCTAACAACGCTGTCTCGAAATCGATCCGATTGTTAGTGACACGAGAATTAGTTTATTTATCGCCTTTGGAAAGATGTATATTAGAGAATAAGTTTAAGTTAGATCTATCTCCGATTCGGCCTTCATTGTTGATAGTTTAATCTAACGCTGTATCTTCATGATTCAGTTTTCATAGCCGATGGTCTGTTTTAATACATGTTACATCTTCACAAATCGGACTCATAGCCGATGGTTTATGTTCTCAAATCGGACTTTCGTTCATGTTGATCCGATCCGTCGGGATGAATCGGGGCTTTGGCCGATGAGTTCCTTGTTATTTACTGATTAAAATCTACCTTGTCAATTTCAGGTCAAATTGACTGGCACGCCGCGAACCTCGAGATTTTGGACCTGCACTGAAGTGAAGCAAATCTTCCAGGCCACAGTGTTAATTTCCGAAAGTCAACGCCTGACTTTTTGGACGTCAACAGAAGGTATATGCTATTTACTATGCAAGCAAGGCTCCTGATGAAGCCCAAGTTAATTATGCAACAATGGAGAAGGAATTGCTTGTCGTGGTATTTGCTTTTGAAAAATTCAGATCTTACATAGTGAATTCAAAGGTGATTGTGTATACCAACCATGTGGCGATCAAATATCTTTTGTCCAAAAAAGATGTGAAGCCACGTTTGATTCGATGGATTTTATTATTACAAGAATTTGATGTGGAGATTCGAGACAAGAAAGGGTCAGAGAATGTGGTAGCCGACCACCTATCAAGGATGCATCAAGGAGATGATGGGATGAAGCCTATTGAAGATAAAATGAGAGATGACCATCTCTATAGAATATTTGATAGGGATGGATGGATGGAAGACATAATAAGAGTGATAAGGGGGATGCCTTTGGATCATTTGGATAGAAATGCAAGGCGAAAGGTCATCTCCGAGAAGAGGAAATATTATTGGGATGCACCATACGTATATATACATAGAGAAGATGGAGTTCTAAGAAGGTGTATTCAAGAGAAGAAAGAGAAAAAATCTTAAGGAATTGTCACTCATCGAAATATGGAGGACACTATGGACATTATAGGACTCAACTAAAGTATGGTCATGTAGATTTTATTGGCCGGAGATGCATGAAGACGCAAAGAGATTTGTTGCAACTTGCTCGGAATGTCAAAGGATGAGAAACATATCGCAAAAGAATGCCATGCCGTTGAACTACAATCTACAAATTGATCTATTTGATGTATGGGGAATCGACTTCATGGGACCATTCTTGAACTCGCATGGGTACGAGCACATATTGGTGATGGTTGATTACGTATCAAAGTGGGTTGAAGCGATTCCATGTCGCAAGGCATCGATCGAAGAGTCCATACATATGATTAAGTCGGTGATATTCCCTCGGTATGGTGTCCCGAGAATTTTGATAAGTGACGGAGGAACGAACTTCACGGGCAAGGACTTTCGCAAATGCTTGGCCAAATTGGGGATCAAACATAGGGTATCTATGGCATATCATCCTCAAACAAATGGGCAAGTGGAAACTTCGAACAGGCAACTAAAGGATATTCTAAAGAAGACCGTGACAAAAGGAGGAAAAGATTGGTCAAAGAAGTTGAATGATGCACTATGGGCTTATCGAACCGCACACAAGATGCCAATAGGTATGACTCCCTATAAATTCGTTTATGGAAAAACATGCCATTTGCCGGTGGAGCTAGAGCACAAGGCATATTGAGTGATGAAAGAGATGAATTTCGATGAGGATGCCGCTAGAGTTAAAAGAAGAATCCAAATAAGCGAGTTGGAGGAGTTGAGATTGAAAGCTTATAGTGCAAGCATCTACAAAGAAAGAGTGAAGAGATAGTATGACAAGAGGTTACAAAGAAAAGAATTCAAAGAGGGAGACAAAGTTCTATTATACAATTCAAGATTCAAACTCTTTGGGAAAGGAAAGTTGCAGAGCAAATAGGATGGACCGTACATTGTTCATTCAATCTCACCGACGGGAGCGGTAACAATCATGGACGTCAAAGGAGACCAATATGTGGTGAATGGGCGGCGACTCAAGGTATTCTTGAAGCCCAACGTTGTGCCCCTTCACTACATCGACATCTACACCATGATGGAGGAACTGGAGCGTCGAGCCTAACAACGTTAAAAGAGGTACGCCTGTAAATATTCCTTTTTAGTTTCTGTTTTCTCTCTGTTTTTCTTTGAGTTTTTTTGGTTCTCAGTAGACAAAAGGGTTAATAATTAAACAAGAAGCACCCTGTAAAAATCTGGAGGCCGGAGGGGAGGGCTCGAAAAACCCCCTAGGCCGGCCGGCCCATAGACCCCCAGGCCGGCCGGCCTACCCCTTTCCAGGGTCGGTTTTGCGTCATCTTTTGGTATGTTGGAGATTAGGAAAGTTTAAATCGGTGTCCAGGAGTTTGCGCAGTTTAAACTTGGAAAGACTGGACTTCTCATTTAAGACTTTCGGGACATTAATAGAGGCACCATTGAGATCCAAATTCACATCTTTTTCCAACATAAACCCACCACCTCAAGAAACAAGAGAGCTAGGGCATCTTCCATGAGCATGGGCGTCAAAATTGAAGCGATGGCGGCGAAGGAGGGGGAGTGTGCCGGTCGACACACCATCCCCAGGCCAGCCGACCCAGGCCCTCCCTGTGGCTGCTGGCGAGCTCCTTCGCCTGGAGGCTAAAAGCTGCGACTTCAAGCTCCCCTGCGTGAAGAAATTCCCTACTCAAGCTCGTATGCGCACGGAAGGGAAGGTGCCTAGTAAGATGATCGCTGAACACCAACTCGTCATCATCTTGAGCGATGACAAAGCTAGCATCGAGACACGCTCCGTCATCGTCCTCCCAAGGCGCTCTAAACGCCTCCTTGGCGTGAAGAGGAAGAGCTACATCGAGAAAACTCCCGAGCCTAAGGACTTTGGAGGGGATAGCGATTGGGAAGATGACCGGAGTGCCACTTCGTGGGACGCCGCCGGACGCGATAACGACGAAGGGTACATATGGGAAGATGAGCCAAAGGAGGTTGACAAGCTGGAGGAGAATCACCGTGATGAGCCTAAGGAAGAAGAACCCAAGGGCAGCGATGATCCAAACTCTCTTGAGCGTCATAATGGGTGTTGTCGTGCTTGCCATGAAAATATTCATTCGCTTTTTGAAGCCCTAGATGAGTTCCTCCAAGCTTTGGAGTTGCTTAATCAAAAGGTGGAAGATCTTAAGCGGCAATCGGACGGTGACTTCAAGTTCCTCAAACGCAACATGAGAATTATTTTTAGCATGCATGGGAACTTGAAGAAGCAAGGAGAAGGGAGTAGCAACCGTGCTAAGTGCAATTGCTCGAGGTGTCGTTGAAGGTGTTTGCGAGTGTCTCACCCGTGTGATCTATTTTCTTACGATGAGGACGTCGTAAAATCTAAGCATGGGGGAGAGGTGTGACGCGTCGTGTGTTTTTAAATTTCTTTAGCCATTTTTCGCCGAGAGCTAGTTGGTGTGATTTTGAGTCTTAAATTAGCGTGTGTGAGAGTCTTAAATTAGTGTTGAGTCAAGAAAATCAATAAAAATAGTCTTTATTTTTGAATAATCGTTGGATCGAGCAAATTTACTTATGCATTTAGTTTTACCTTATTTCTTTAGGTACTTATTCATGAGCATTGATTTGGAATTGAATCTTAGTTGTGGAGCTTAATATTTGGTTTGTCCTTACAAATACCCATACCCGATCTTGAACTAGTGCTTGGTTTTTTATGATACTTGCTAGTAAGGCTAGAATTGGAGGAAATTTATTTTATCACTCTTTTTAAAACCCCCGCAATTGCAAGGTTGATCTAGTTCTTGTCAAGTTGAGAGATTTATATCCTATACCTACCAAAGCCACCTTATAATCGTTCCACCATAAGCATTGGAGGTGCAATGAGTTGAGTTAGGATTTCTTTCTCTCAGAAGTTTTAATTTTGAGCAATGATCATGTCCTTGATTATCTTATCTCTTATTTGCTAGCCTCGTCAATATTCGGTAATAAGAGTTCTTCATTGGAACAACTCATATGATCTACTGGATTCCAAAACCCGAACCCAAATAATCTTGTTTTATTATCTTTTCCTTGTACACAACCCATTATTGGAAGATTTGTTCTCTTTCTGGACGAAGTTTGAATACAATATAATTTATAGAGAGAGCAAGAAAGGAGTACAGACAAAATGAACAGGAACCGAGCTGAGAGGACCCCAGGCCGTCCGGCCTGAACTCCTTGAGCCGGCCGGCCTAGCCCCTCCCAGTCGCGGTTCGAGCTCCGAAAAATCGTGGAGTTGCCTCGATGTTTTATTTGCCTATTTACACGAGGAATTGTTCAAGGGAGGTTCAGAGAAGAGAAGAAAAATTCAGGAAAGAAAGAAAAAGAAAGAAAGGAAGAAGAAANTGAGAGTCTTAAATTAGTGTTGAGTCAAGAAAATCAATAAAAATAGTCTTTATTTTTGAATAATCATTGGATCGAGCAAATTTACTTATGCATTTAGTTTTACCTTATTTCTTTAGGTACTTATTCATGAGCATTGATTTGGAATTGAATCTTAGTTGTGGAGCTTAATATTTGGTTTGTCCTTACAAATACCCATACCCGATCTTGAACTAGTGCTTGGTTTTTTATGATACTTGCTAGTAAGGCTAGAATTGGAGGAAATTTATTTTATCACTCTTTTTAAAACCCCCGCAATTGCAAGGTTGATCTAGTTCTTGTCCTATACCTACCAAAGCCACCTTATAATCGTTCCACCATAAGCATTGGAGGTGCAATGAGTTGAATTAGGATTTCTTTCTCTCAGAAGTTTTAATTTTAAGCAATGATCATGTCCTTGATTATCTTATCTCTTATTTGCTAGCCTCGTCAATATTCGGTAATAAGAGTTCTTCATTGGAACAACTCATATGATCTACTGGATTCCAAAACCCGAACCCAAATAATCTTGTTTTATTATCTTTTCCTTGAACACAACCCATTATTGGAAGATTTGTTCTCTTTCTGGACGAAGTTTGAATACAATATAATTTATAGAGAGAGCAAGAAAGGAGTACAGACAAAATGAACAGGAACCGAGCTGAGAGGACCCCAGGCCGTCCGGCCTGAACTCCTTGAGCCGGCCGGCCTAGCCCCTCCCAGTCGCGGTTCGAGCTCCGAAAAATCGTGGAGTTGCCTCGATGTTTTATTTGCCTATTTACACGAGGAATTGTTCAAGGGAGGTTCAGAGAAGAGAAGAAAAATTCAGGAAAGAAAGAAAAAGAAAAAAAGGAAGAAGAAAAAGAAAATATATATATATGAATATGGAAAGAAAAGAACTCGAAAGAAAAGGAGAAAAATGCAATAAAAGAGGGAGAGTTCTATAGTTGGGAGAATAAAAAAAGTGCAAAGGAAGATCGCCTTATTGTTGAGAACAAATCTTTCTTTTCCAACCATGTGCAATCCAACAACGAGAATGTTGCTTGTGCCTTGAAGTCAATTTTTATATGCCCTTGCATATGTCCACCATTCTAAATCTTCTTATCCTTGAAACCCCTCACATTATGGTAACATTCTCATGATCATTGGCACGGAAGGTAAGCAACCGTTAGAAAGTTTTTTTAATTTGATAATATGTGTATTTACTTTGCTAAGCCCTACCTACAACTTCACTTATACTTGAGAGACTTATGTGGTGAGTTGAGAGCTTGCAAAACTAATAGGATAGCCGCTTATATTGAGAGACTTTAAAGGGCTTGTACAAGAACTTTGGTCTAACTCTTGTTGCAGGGAGATTGTTTTTATAACTAAGAAAAACCTCCAAGGAAGGCAAGAAAGTAAGTGTTGTTGATTTTCAAGATTTCTAGCTAAGGGTAAGTGGTTGTGGAGTAATGTTTTGGATAAATCTTTGAATGCCCATACTTTGATTATCCTTGCCGCTCCGCTGACATTCACTTGAAGAATTCTGGTTAGAATTGTTTGCTTAAGTATGTTTTGCAGAGCAAGAACTTTTGTGCAACCCCATTGGAAGATTTTGATAGCCTGATTTGCACGAGGATGAGCAAAAGCTAAGCACGGGGGGATTGTTGACGGTCGTTATTGGTACGCTTTTAGGGCTGATTTGGCATTGGTTTTGGACTAATTCTTATACTAACCCGCCACTTGGCACCTGAAATAACCCCATTTTTGAATATGTCTTGTATTTTGGAGCATATTTTGATTTTACAGGAAATATGACATATTTGGCAGAGTTTGATGTGGACCAAAGTACCTACATGGATAAGGATTGCGGAGGAGGACCAGCCCGCGAAAGATGAAGACGAGAGGAGCCAGAACAGGCCCAGGCCAGCCGGCCTGGAGCCCGTGAGCCGGCCGGCCTAGCCCATTCTAGGGCCCGCTCATGCCCCCTTTCTTCAGCACGAAGTAAACGCAAACCCTAAGGGTCCCTCCGCCGTCATTCACCAGAGACCTTTATAAACACCCCGAGGACGCTGTCAAGTCATGGATCATTGAGGAGATTGGATCTAAAGTCACTATTGGAGAGGAACACAAGGAGGAGGCGTCGCCGGAGGTCCTAGCCGTCGTTTGGGCACCGTCTCAAGTTGGAGGACAGCGAGGAGTCCATCTTCGTCGGAGGCTTCCACACCATGAATTGCGGCATCATGCCTAGCTTCATAGGATAAAGTCTTTGTTTGTCCACGGGGTTGTAAGGAGATCTTGATTTGTAATTGCCGAATCCTTTTGCGAGATCAATCTATCATGTTCTTAGTTGATGGTGCTTTTCATCTTAATAGTTGGCCAACATTACCATGGGCGTGCATATCTCTTGTAGTCTTGCATGCTTAGATCACATCAACGATTCATGTTCCTATAGCTCGATAGGTGAGTACCCTCATGTAGTGACTAGTACGCGGGAGGGAAAGTGTTGAGTTTGGTTCACATCTTTACCATTGACAGATTAGATTGGTTTTATCTTGCTTGGTGATTACATCTCAAAGTGATGCTAGACCCTATGGGCAAATGCTTCCATACCCTGTGTCCTCCTCTCTACCACTCGTAATATTGATTAGGTTAGATTGTTCTTATTTCATACATCAATATCCAATCAAAGAACACTCTTGCTAACATCATTAGTGCTTAGTTAAGCGTAGAAATCCCTTGTTCCATGGATTGATAAACCTTGGGGAACACTCTAAGAGAAAAGCTACAACTGATCCGTATGCTTGCGGTTCATAATTGGCGTGCCTAAGGGCCGTCAACAATAAGAAGTATCAAGTGAAAGATGTACATATACACACACATGCATGTTAACATCAAGTTCGGAAAAGAATAGAAGTACCAGATGAAAAAATATAACACTCATTGAAGTTGTAAGAGAAAAGTATTCATTACTTGTAACTTTGCTTATACAAGAATTTATATATACTCTTCAATGTCCAATTTGGTTTTTTTATTAGCAGTGTCTGGTTTGTGATCTTATGGTCCATGGATACACACTTATAGAACTCGTTTATCTGATAGATTTGAATCTCTATTCTACATCAAACAAAATAAAGGAAGGTATGAGACTGAGGCACAATCAATGAATAGAGAGAGGATACAAAAATATAAGATGATAGTTAGTTAAACAATAATAGACTCACATAACCCAGGCACTGACATGGGTTTTGTCAAGGGCGTCTTGATTGAATAGCATGTGCAATTCTTCAAAATCAATCCATGTTACATCGTCCCCAAGGAAATAATGTTCATCTTTAATATGAGCATAGAGTGAGACCCAACCTTTTGTTGCCTACACCATGTACCACTTATGGAGCCATCACATTTGCATTGGTAGCAACTCGATCAGTCCCACAAAAGAGGTTCTCCCAGCTCAAATTTACATTTACTAGACCCAGGGTGCTTGAGACATTCGCCCCTCTTGAATCTGGGCTGTGGTGAGATTAGTTTGTTGCACAAACTCAAGCACAATTTTATCAATCTTTAAAAGTATGTTGAGCGGAAAATGGACTATT
The DNA here is from genome assembly GCA_004135705.1 of Alloteropsis semialata. NCBI lineage: Eukaryota > Viridiplantae > Streptophyta > Magnoliopsida > Poales > Poaceae > Alloteropsis > Alloteropsis semialata. Next base: position 7,232,228 of record CM014276.1, on the reverse strand, counting down.
TAGATTGTTCTCCTAGCTGGGGAATACTGGACCAACTCTTCCCGTTCTTCCTTCTGACTAGATTTTATGATAGGGCGCTCGTAGTCTGATACCCATGCCAATAAAGAATTTCTGCATTCTAGGATCACTTGTTGCTTCTTCTCTGGCTCTCTTGGTTTGAAGCATACGGCAACCTCAATGAGCATTTGTTGTATGCTTTCATCATCAGTATTTTCATATGCTTTCTTAGGAGGCAAAGGTTTCTGCTTTGGTTGCTTATACTTCTTCACAGGCACAGGCAGGAGTAAAGTTGACTATTGTCGTGTGCTCTTGCTCTATGTTGGGGGTTGAGTAGGTGTCGGAGCCGGTGGTTCACGTTGGGATCCCTGGTGGCTGGTGGAGATGGTGGACTCATGGTGGGATCCCTGGTGGCTAGTGGAGACGATGGACTCATGCTTTGGACCCTAGTAGCTAGCAGAGGTGATCTTGCTCTTGATGAGATATGAGGAGATAATGCTGACATCGAGGGATTACTTTGAGTGAATCTTATGAAGAGTTGGGGCAATAAAATCCAACCAGGAATTGTTTGTCCTAGATTAATTTCCTCATCATCTCTAAGGAACTTGAGCTCCATATTCTTCCATCCGTCAACCATGTGGTCTAACCCGACTCTAGGGTATTTCGGTGTTGGAATATCTACTTCATGAATTGTCTGGCCTTGGACCGCTGGTATTTCATACGCATAAACCACCGGAACTATCTTGTTTTTTTACCGAAGTAACACATTTGGTCTTCTGAGTGATGTCCTCCATTGGATAGTGTTGTCGTTCGTTGTTCTAAATAATGTCATGAGTTCCGCTTGGGAGCTCCGTGGAATTGACGCTGCTACAACAGTGAGAGGGGCTAATGTTCGCATTAACATTAGCACATAATGATACGGGTTGTTCAGCTTGGCTAACTACTAATGCCACTTGCCGTCTAGCTTCTTCTTCCATCGTTTGGTTGTTCGAGGCTACTTTGTTCCTCTAACATATGGTGCTTCTTTTGCTCATTGGCATTGCTTTGGCTTCGGCTTTTGTACTTATCAATATCATCACTAAAAGCTAGATAACTGTCATAACTCAAAATGAAGTAGATGAAGCTAGCCCTTAGCCCTAGGTTCTCCATTTGTTAGTAAGAAAATAAGTTTGTTGTTCATGAAAACGGGCCCAATGTCACCGATATCCCTCACCTGCTCTCATTGTGTTGATCTTAGCAACAGGCTGACCAACTAATTACCTACGATTAGTGAGTCTCACCCAATATCCCATGGGCTTGTTCCCAAGGTGTCTGAGCTATAAAATTGAGCCATGGCATCTAAGAATTCCAACTGATGAAAGAGTCATGAGTAGCTACCCCACACGCCCTACAAATTAGGGGTATCATAGAGCCCTCTGAACATCGTATATGACCGGTTGTCGTCCTTGTGATGGCTATCTACATTGACACCATTTCTCTACCACATGCCTACACCTTATACGCGCAAGGACGATAGCAACCCTAAGAGGCCTCAACACCCTTGTGTTATTAGTTGTAGTTAGGTGTTCATGTCATTAGGCTAGATAAGATTATAGGATGATTTCATCTAACATTTGGCATTAGGCCATCTAACCTAATGCTTGAACCCTAATTAAGATCAAGTAATGTTACTTAATATCCATGTTTTGGCCCTTCATTGCTTCATTTGAGATCACCTTAGTGTTAATCATGCCTCTACTACTAGCTTACCATTAAAGTCATCATAATTAGGGTTAATTGCTTTCAATTGTTCATATATTATGTTATTCTTATGCTTTTGTTAGCCTTAATCAACTCAAGTAGCAGTTTAGCACCAATTTCAAGTTACTCAATGTAATTCAGTAGCAATCGGTGGGCAAGGTTATTGGTAAGCATGGAAATTTTTTGCAAATCCCAAGTCATATCCCTAAGAAAATCCCAAAGCTCTCGATTGAAAATCTTCAAAGAAGTCCTTGGTGGATGCCATATATGATCCTAGAGTATCTTTTTTTAAAGTTACATTTTCATGATTACCATTGCAACATATTGCTAGTAATTTGCTATCGAGACTTATATTCTTGGTTCCCTTTGTCTTGGTGAAGGTCCAAATATGCTCACTGTACATGCTTCCAAGGCACAACAAATGGGATGCAAAATAGTTTTAAATCTACTTGTAAACCTACTTAGGCCCTGTTTGGAACAAAGGAATACAAAACGCAGGAACGAGAGGAAATGCAGGAATAGGAAATGAATGTAGTTGCAAAATAGAGGAATGTAAAAACACATGATTTCTTTAGGATGGGTATTTGGAATGCAAGAATCTATCACATAGGGGTAAGATAAACCAACAGAATTATGAAATTATTAATACTTAATAACAAATTATCTAGCAATATTAAGCGGCATATTATTCCAAGAACCCGGACCCATGGTCCATGGACTAAGTCCATGCGCACTACACCGAATGCCCTGGTCCTTATCCTCTTTTGTCTTCCCCATCGAAGCAACATAAGTATCCTTCATTCCTTCTCCAAGAAAACATACAGAAAACAAACCCGATCTCATGCTCTCCCCTAACGGATGATGATGTAGTGCAGATCAAAGGAGCGTGGAAAGGCGGAGAGCACCGACTCAACTATGGTTGTGTCTTTTTGCTTTATTTCATTTTTTGCATATGAGGATTTGACTTCTGTCGGCGTTTCGGAAACCGCCGGCTAGTAACATCGTGGATTGCGCGTCGGGTCTCGGATGGTAGTGCAAAAGGACACGGGGGTTTATACTGGTTCGGGCCACCCATGGGGTGTAATACCCTACGTCCAGTTCGTGCTGCTCGTGTTGTTTGCACTGGTTTGTAGTAGGGGGATACAAACGGGCGAGAGAGGGAGAGCTTCCCAAGTCTCTGGTGTGTGAACGAGCTCAGTCCGGTGACTGGCTGGAGGAAGAAGAAGCACAGGAGAGGGAGCGCCCCTCTCCAGAGGAAAAGTAGTCGATGCCCCTCGCAGGGGGCCTGGCCTTCCCTTTTATAGCTCAAGGGGAGCCAGTAAAGTAAAAAGTAAAAGAGAGAGAGTACACGGTAAAAATGGGAAAAAGGAGGAGTGCCTGCCCATGCTGTGGGGCCCGTTGTCCTTCCGAGTACTGTAGCCATGCCCTGCTGCTGCCAGTTGCGTCAGGGAGTGGTTGGCGCAGTGTAGCGGCTTGACTCCGGGTGCTATGGTCTTCCCGGTGATTGCTTGGTTGCGAAGAGTTGAACCAGTCGGAGACGCAGACTAGTCGGGCGAACGGAGTAGTCGAGCGAGCGAAGTCCGCTCGGGTGGGCTTGCATCAGCAAAGCACTCGGACGTGCCTGGCATGCATGCTGGGTGCCAAAGCACTCGGACGTGCTTGGCTTGAGGTAATATGCTATTATGACCTTGTTTTTGGCCGTTTTCCTTTACGAAAATAAATCTAGAAAAACCATCTCTAAATACTCTAGTGGCCAGCTTTGGGTATCCATAATATTGGATCCCGTCAACTTCTTTTTTTCTTCTATTTGGAGTTCAAATGTGCTGCAATTTCTCAGATTTATTGGTGGCCTTCCATTTTCTTTAATTGTTCAGAGAGTGAAATGGGTGCCTACGTTCAATTTGAGTTCCCTTTTCTCTTGGTCCTTGCTGGGCACATTCCAATGAGAGGAAGAAGAACCGCAATGGCATAATTAGTGTGACAGCGCACCGAGCATTGTAGGAATGATTCACATGAGCTTAGAGCTCATTTTTTTTCATTCCTCCAAAAGTACAGGCTTGCTTGCCGTCCCTCTGGAACATTTGTCACCCATTCATGTGTTCCAAATGCATGGTGACGTAAGCAAAATTTAGGATTGCCATTCCAGCGAAATTCCTTTGAATATCCTCCGTTCCAAATAGGGCCTAAGTATCCTTCATTCCTTTTTCCAAGAAAACATACAGAAAACCAACCCGATCTCATGCTCTCCCCTGATGAGATGATGACGTAGTGCAGATCAAAGGAGCGCGGAAAGGCAGAGAGCACCGGCTCGACTGTGGTCTTCTGTCTTTTTTGCTTTCTTTCATTTTTGCATCTGAGGATTTGACTTCTTTTTTTTCTTCTATCTGGAGTTCAAATGTGCTGAGATTTATTGGTGGCCTTCCCTTTTCTTTAATTGTTCGGAGAGTGAAACGGGTGCCTACGTTCAATTTGAGTTCCTTTTTCTCATCATCCAACCTAGGCACATTCTGATGAGAGGAAGAAGAACCGCGATGGCATAATTAGTGTAACAACGCGCTGAGCGTTGTAGGAATGATTCCCATGAACTCTGATCTCATTTTTCATTCCTCCAAAAGCACATGCTTGCTAGCCATCCCTCTAGAAAGTTTATCACCCATTCCTGCATGCCAAATGCACGGTGATGTAAACAAAATGGAGAATTGCCATTCCTGCGAAATTCCTTTGAATATCCTCCGTTCCAAACAGGGAGAGTATCTCCAATAGATTGAGAAATCGAATCCCCTTTCTCTTTATTTCTGGTTAAATGGGATTGAGCTAAAAAACCCTCTCCAATAGATCCACTTTCTATTCCGCTTTCTCTTTAATTTTTTTCTCAATACCCTTTAGAACAACTCCAAGAGCTCCCCTTTAACAGCCATAGAACTTGAATTAGAGGGAAGAATGGTAAAAAAGGCCCTCCAACAGCTCCCTCAAACTTCCTGTAAAAATGGATCAATGCCAAAAAAAAAGGCTCCCTCGCTCCGTAGATATCCGCGACTCCGCTCTCCCCCAATCGGCCACTGCTTACGTTGTACGCTCGACATGGGAGGGGAGATGGACAAGTGATGGGCCTACTAGTGCTTATGTGGCCCATTTAAATAAACTAGTGGAGATGCACATGCCAAGGCATGTGTCTTAAAAATCATAGTGAAAAAATTATATATATTTACAAAAAACCATTTTGTTGTTCCACCGTTAAAGCGCTAGAACAGTTACTGACGTACCAGTAAAAAATTCAAACAGGTAAATCTACACCAATCAGCATCAAGCAATTACTAACATACAAACGGAGAGGATTATAAACCTCTAAATAGAGAAACTAATACAATTGGTTCTTTCTTTTGATCGCGGAGATGCACATGCCACAATATTTTGTTCTATTTCGTTCCCTAGTTTCCTTCCTTTTATATATACCTAAACCCTGGTCATGTTTGGATTGGAATTATTGCCATGAACGGCATACATGTGGCTGTTCAAGTAGGTAAAAAGATTTGAGATCAAACACTACAATTGTAACATTCGTATCGTGTGCATGATGTGATCTTCTTGCCATGTATTAATATGAATACAAATTAATTGTAACCGATCATCGAAACATGTGTTGCAACGGGACAACAGCCACATATGCAGCAAGCAAAGTATTCAAATGGTGCTGTAAAATATCAGCCCAATTAATACAGGTTCATTCAAATTGATGGTGATTCATTGTTTTTACAGCATAACACATATGAAACAATGATTCTTTTTATTCAAATTTTGCCTTTCACGTGTTCAAGCACAAAAATGAAAGTGTGGGTGTTCCTATTACATTAAACTCGTTGCAGCCAGCCAGAAGCTAGTGTTTATGCTTGCCACGAACTGGCTGGCTAGCCTATGTATCTAAACCTTCAGGAGAGACCATGAGAAACCATATTCAGTTCGGTTCATTACACCCATCATATATATCTCATAGCTGAGAAGGCAGCTGAAATATCCAATTAATAAGAAAATGACACAGTTTTTTAGTTTCATAAGAATAAAACTAATCAAGCTGCAAGGAAATAAAGGCTGAAGAATTTCTCAGTGGAAGTAGTAGAAGTGATACGACACATATATGCCAACAGAAGGCAAATGCAATGGGGGAATAGCTGAATGTGAGAAAGCGTTCACATTGCGGGTTCCCCTATTGTCCTCCCGAAGGACGACATATAAAAAGTAGATAATAAAGGATTATTGTAAAAAGGTGCATTCCATCTGTTTTCTTGAGAAAAAAAACAGAAAACAAACAAGAGAGTGATTGGGACAGTGAGTGAGGCCTTGTTTAGTCGGGAGTGGAAAATTGCCGAAAATGTCACATCAAGTTTGTGGACACTAATTAGAAGAACTAAATATGATCTAATTATAAAACTAATTACATAGATATGGATGGAAAATCACAAGATGAATCTATTAAGCCTAATTAATCCGTTAATAGAGATTGTTTACTATAGCATCACATTGTCTAATCATGGCCTAATTAGGCTCAATAGATTCGTCTCGCGAATTTACCCAGGGGTTATGGAATAAGTTTTGTCAATAATCTACGTTTAATACTCCTAATTAGTGGCACCACATTCGATGTGACTTATAAATAGTTAAAACTTGCTCATCTGAACAGGGCCTGATATTCATACACTCCCTTAACGAAATTTGAGTCATTTCCCTATGATTGTTGCAGGTAATATTATCCATATAACCACTTGTTTCTCCTGTGATTAAAAAAGTATATATGTTTTTTCATCGGCGAAATTTCATGTACCATCAACGAAAAAGGTTATCTACAGAAACCTCATTTTCCATAAACTCTAAAAAACAGTAGCAGTACATTGTAAAATGAAGACATTGGCTAAAGCAACAATAGATTAGGTCCTGAACAAAAAGTTATCTGGAAATTCTAGTCAGGTATACTCTTACACACACCATTTGAATTTCTTAACTTTTAACATCAATAAAATAATGTGAATCTTTAGTTGTAACTTGTAAGGAGGTGAATTAATTCTTAGAACTGGCTGAAGGAACAAACCCTATTTTTGGTCTTACCACCAGGCAGGCACTTCACCTCTTTGAGGTCAAATGCAGAAACATGGAATTTATCTAAAACAAATGCAAATTATATATGGTCAGTTGCAATTGCACAGCTGCTAATACCAAACTACTTTGCCTTGTATTTTAATTTAGTCTCCAATCTCTGAATTGAGTACTAATCAGTAAAAGTCCATTCGAAATTTGTAAAACATTCAGAATCATATGTTTAACATTCATTGGTCAAAGCTGATTGTCATTACATACCGAGTTTTGTTAAACTGGATAGCAGCATCCCATATATCAGGGAAAGGTTATCCATAGATTTCCATCCAGTATGAATACCAAGTTCATCCCCATGGATTCCAAGATGTTAATTATCAATCTCAGGGAAGAAATCTTTGAATAAAAGACCTCTTATAGGATACAGTTATGCGTCTTTATACTTTTCTCAATGCTTTGTGGACCCAAGAACATCAGTACATACCTGTAGGTCAAACTAAGAGTAACAAGGGGTTATTACATAATGGCAAAAGACATCAGAACCAAGTTTCAGCTACTGGTTCATGAACAAGTCAAATGCATAGGAAAAGTGTATGTTGATAATAATAGAGCAAAACCCATACATTGCGAAGAGGAAGAGGACCACAAACACAAACCTATGAAAATTTCTCCTAACTGATGAGTCTCCTAAAAATGTATATAGTATATAACTGAAGAAACATCTCTTACCAACAAAATCAGCTATCTTGCGATATGTGAGAACTCACTGGCCCTTGATCCTACAAAAAAATAGGATGGTAGACACACTCGGATAATCATCATATGGCCTTCTGCTTGGTCTGGTCCTGGCAACTTTTGAAGAGCATAGGAGCGAGCATCTTTAGCACACAATTAGACCAGGAAAAAAATTCGTAAGCCAATGTCCTCTTCCATATTAGATGATAAAATCTGTTGATAAGTAAACAATGCTAATTGCGCTACAAAATCAGAAATTGGAAAAGCGAATTAGTTGCTCACCCATTATGTTGCAGAGACACGTATTTGACTACTACTTGTGCAGCACCCCCTCTGTCCACTGCCGCCCTTGTGCTCGCTGTTCAACTTCCTGCGCGCTTGCACCGTTCCTGGCCTGGTCCCTAGCCCCTGGCTGCTGCCGGCACATCCCAGCTAGGTGCCCAGCTCCCAGCAGCTTCAGTTCAGGTCGAATCACCGCCGCCTACCCAGATGCAAACCAAGAAATCGAACACGGAGAGGTTGCCCACGGGCACGACGTTTTGCCTAGGACAGCAGCGACGAGATCGACTAAAAATCAGATGCAGTCATGCAGAGCCCTACGCACACTGGTCTTTGTTGGCTCAGCCTCTGCTCCCCCGACGATGCAGAGACAAGGAGTACAGCGAACGTCGCCGCACTGGTCGAGTCTGGTTGCCGCAGCCGTGCTGGCGCACGACGCAGACCTGGCCGCCGCACCTGCCACTCTACCAGCGCCCGCGCTGGGCCTCATAGCCGCACCGTGCTACCCGTGCTTGGCCGCGCCTGCCAGTCCCCCGCGTCGGGCCTGCGTGCCCGGCCTGACCGCCGACCGGCGTTGCCCGTGCTCGGCCGCGCAAGCTTGGCCGTCGCGCCTAGGCCGCCCTTCCGCTCTGCCGCGTGGTGCCACGTTGGGCTGCCCTAAGGTCAAGCCCGCGCCTGGCCGCCCGCGGGGCCGCGCTGGAACACGTAGCAACGGTGGAGAACGCACCGAGGCTCCTTCGACCCGCTCCCGCTGACACTCCACCGTCCGCCCATCTCCCAGAGTCCCAGAGCTGCCTCCTCTTCTCTGCCTCCGCCCGCCGTGTTGAGGTATTGGCAGCCGGTTCTGGTCGCGAGAGCCTATGTTGCTCGATGCGCCCTCGCCGTCGTTCGTCGTACGCTGCTTGCCGCGACCGCTCGTTGTGGACCCACCGACGAGCGCCTGCCATGCCGTGGGAGCGGGCGATCATGGAAGGAGGAGGTGAATGCAGAGGACAAACACCTTCTTATAGTCCACAAGGTCGGTTGTGCTTGTGCCTTTGCTTGCATCGGAAGGAAGGGCATGAATTGCTGACGAGATTTTGGGCGGGGAAGAGGGTGGCAATTGCTGGCGAGATTTTAGGCGGGGAGGAGGGCGGCATTCCTGCACTCGGCAATTGTTTTAGCGGTGAGCAGGGAGGGGAGGCTGCAGTGGGTCCGGCGGGTACACTGGTCGATCTCGGTGAGAAAAAAAGGCGGCATTCCTACACTCGGCAATTGTTTTAGCGGTGAGCAGGGAGGAGAGGCTGCAGTGGGTCCGGCAGGTACACTGGTCGATCTCGGTGAGAAAAAAAAGCGATGCATCAGGGAATTTTTACGGGGAAACCAGGCCGAAATCGTTCTCCCCCCTCCTTTTCGTCTTCGTACCACCTGATGGGTGGACCCAAAAGGGTGTTTAGTGAGGTGAGAGTATGATTAAGGTTGTGTAGGATTTGACATAAAAAACTCCCTCTTTATAGTTGTGACACCCCGGTGTCACTAATGTAATTAAGATCCTTCATTAACTTAATTAAACTAATCATGACATGCATCATTTCATAATTGTGTTGATTGTGCATAATTGCGTGTATGTGTTGACTTAGTCAACCAAATATAGTCAAAATAGTCAAATACAAAATTTATACCAAAATATCGCAAGTAACGTCAACTACATGTTTATGAACTCAAATGAGGAGGAAAAGTTCAAACGAAAATTTGAAATTCCATTTTGAACTCGTTTGACCGTCATTTCATGTGTTGAGGGTTTTACTTTTTACCTTTCGCGAGCGGCTAATATCTTTAGAATTTGCCTAAACACTTGAAATTCCACCAATATAAAAGTTGGAGTACAAAGTACCCTCTTTACAATGGTGGTGATGTGGATCAAGGAAAACTTGATTTGGTCATTCAAAATCTTGGCCAAAATCAGGTAAAACCCTGAATTTTTCGGCACTTAGACGAATCGGCTAAATCTGAAAAATGTGAGTTTTGCCCCTTTTCTCGGCCGTGTAACTTCCAAACCATTGAGCAAATGACATAGGTTCCTTTGTAGAAGTTGTAGCCTGATGTACCATCTCTAACTTTCGTATTGAACAAATCAGAAGTTTATATACGAAAAGTAGAGTTTAGGTCAGTTGAAGTCGGTCCCGTGAGCTGAAATTGGGACTGAACTGAATTCGCGAATTCTGAAATCCGAGATTTCGCCGAACTTGAGGGCCTTGGAACTTTCGAATCATCGATCAAATGATAGAACTTCCTTTCTAAGAGTTGTAGCTTTAACTATCATCTACAACTTTTGTATTGGGCGATCATGAAGTTGCTACACGAAGTTGCGAGAAAAATAGCAGGGAAGAAAGCCTCGTCGCGCGGCCATCAGGACCGGTCGAACCGGATCAGACAACCGGTCTGACCGGTTGTCTCCGGCCAGGACAACCTCAGCGTCTCCGGCGGTTCTCCAGCTGTCCAAACACGTGGCCTCTTTCCATTGCGCCGCTTGTGCCACGCCAGGTGTCCATGCCTTGCTGTCCAGCCCCATACGCGCGCGTGGAGGGCCGAGCAGCCACCTCACCAGCATCATTTACCGAGTTCAGTACCTCGCCGGCCAAATTCACCCCCCTGCTCGACCATTGTGCAATTAACCCCGCCCAGAGCCTTATCACCTCGCCCACTTCGCCCTCCACCTCATTGCCCACTCCCCCATGGCCCAGACTCGGCAAATTTGAAGGAATTCGACCGCCATTGCCGAGCTCGGTTCGAAATCGGCCTCCACCGTGGTCGTAGCTCCTCGCTCATCCTACACCCGAACCGAGCCTCAAGATGCCTTCCCCGTGATCCCCTGAACCTTCCCCACTATTTCCCTTTCTTCCTCCGGTTACCGGCGAGCCAAGCCACTGTCGCCACCGCCGGCCAGGGGCTGCACGCGCNCCCGTGCGCCCCGGCCTGGGAGGCCGCCAGGCCGTCCATCCGGCCACTGCCGGCGCCGGACCGAGCCGAGCTCGAGTCTGGACAGAGGAGGAAGAAGGTGGATTAGAAGGTAAAAGAATAGAAACGTTAGGGGGTTTTCCATAAAATACCAGGGACTTATGTGTGAGGTGGAAAACATGCAGGGGCCTGGTTGTGAGTGTCCAAGGACCTATCCACGAAGAAAGGACCTGTCTGCAATTACTTTCAGTTTTTTAGGGACCCCGATGTAAAGATCGCTTTTACTATTCATGTTTTCTTTTCCTTTGAATTCGGCTGAGCTTTGGTAAATCACCAAAAATCACACAAAAATCATAAAATCACGATCTTGGACTTTCTGGAATCCTTGTGAAATTACCTTTCCAGTGATGTATCATATGCATATGTAATCTGTGTGATTCACAATGCATTGCTGAATGTATGAATGAGTGCTTGAGAGATGGTTTATTGCTTTATAAATCATATGAATGTGCTAAAATTGCAAAACCACTTTTGATGGATCTGTTGTGGTTAGTAGAGTTGATTTGAGTACCTGTTGGCCAATGTTTATGCATGATTTTGGTAGATTTGGAATTAAATTTTGTTTCTAACTAATTGAGAGTAGATAAATCGCCAAATATTTTGTATGACTCAGAAAAATATGAAAAATTCACAGAAAATGTCTCTAGTAGAATATTAGTCGCAGTAAAAATTTCAGCCACAGAAAGTGTTTGTAGAATTTATTATGATTTTCTAACTAGTGGTAAATGTTAGTTGTTAAAAGAAATAGAAAAACAAATAGGTAAAATGCTGAGAAATTCCTAAAAAATAGATTTGACTATTAGGAACACAGAAACATGTTCACCTTAGCTTTGTTTATGAAAATATATTTTCTAGGCTTCATTTGTTAAAGACTAACTATGAAATGCTTAGTTAATAAATAGTCTTCTTGCGGTAAAATTAATCCTAAACACATGTATTGCAACCTGGAGCACTGAAGGATTAAGATTCAACCATAGAAACTCCATTGTACTACTAAGAAGATGTTTCTAAATGTTCTATTTAAATTTTGTGTACTAGTTTAATTCAGCCAGCGCAAATACCGGTCAGACCGGTCTCCTAACCGGTCAGACCGGTTTTTTGGCCCTTTGATTTTCAAAATTGGTAATACTCCGTAAATGATTGCCCAGTGATGTGTACTATTGAATTGTTGCAGTTATTCTGTGTTTTAGTTCTTGTGTATTATTGCATCCCATGCATCCGCATTTCGTGTAGATTACCCTATTGTTGACGGAGTGTACAAGATCGAGGTCGAGCCCGAGGGTGATCAAGCTGCTGCTGAGTTGAACCTTGCTGCTGCACAAGACCCGGACCAAAGTCCGGAAGGGCCCAAGGCCAGTGGTGATCACGAAGGCAAGCCCCGGAGATAACAGGCTGTTATTACTAACGCTCCTTACTTTATGCCTTACTTTATGCATTTAAGTTTTGAGGAGTTGAATGAAACCCTAGTTGCATGATCCCTAGGTACCTATGTCCTAATACTAGCATGTGTAGGTCGCATAGAGTGCCATGCTTAATTAGGACCGGTAGAAGTCGAGTGATTGCCTTGTCACTCGCGAGATATAGGTTTTCAATTTATATCAGTGGATGAGATTCAGCAAGCGGGGCTTGTGCGGTATTTATGTTTGGTTGAACACCCCGCTTGCACAGAGAAATGTTGGCTAAGGCATTGATTGTGTGGCATTGTTGGTCAAGCTTTTGAAGGTACTAATCGTATGCCGGGAAATATGGTAAACTGGTAAACCTAGTACTTGATTCAAACTGACGTCTGATGGGTCTTTCCTACTCCATTGGGCTAGGGGGATGATGGCGAGTGTAGCAGTGGCCGCGGCACAGGTTTGCCTCGGGCACCTGGGTCCGTTGGGGCGTGCACTTGGGTGGAGTGGGCCCTGATGGCAGATGGCAGAAGAGATGGGAACGGTTGCTCCGTGAGGTCCTGGGTGTCTCTCATGGGTCGTACGATTAGGTTGTCCCATGCATGGTTAAAATCAACTCGAGTTGTCCGTCCTTCACAGTTACATGAAGCTGCTTGATCTCTTGTCATACATCAGTGTGCTTGGGCCAAAGGGGTAGTATTGTTGTTAGTTGAGAAATGTCGATCTCATGATAATTAATTGTTTTTCGACACTGATTGTTATTGGATATCTTGGCAAATCTAGTAATGGTTAGTCCCACTTTAAAACTTGGCTAAAATATTGAAATAGGGATCAACTTGTAGACGCTTTTGGCAAAACAAACCCCACAGCCAAAAAGCCTTGCATGTCTAGTACTTAACCTTGTCGGGTAAGTCTTGCTGAGTATTAGTATACTCAGCCTTGCTTGTGGCTTAACTTTTCAGATAATGGTGTTGGCTATGATCCAGTTGCTGCGTTGACTTGGCCGTGCATGTTGCCTGAAGGTTGGGTGGTTGAGCAGGTGCCGCCTGAGTCTGACTCAGGCCGCGGTGATTGAATGTTAGGCATGGGCTCCGCATAATGTTATGTGTACCGACGTCTAGACTTCCGCTGTATTATAACTCTGGTTTGCAATAACTAAAACTTATGCACTGTATTTGTATAATTATCCGTGTGAACCTTATGCTGTAAAATTTGTGATGAGTTGTACTGCCTGAGCCCATCTTCGAGTGGGACTGCTGCTATTTCATTTCGGTCGAGAGAAAAAGGTGGTTTAATCGGGAAGGTATCCGACGGATTGCACGATTAGCTCGGTTTAAGGGCGTGGAGCACTGCTGTGATAGCGGTCCCATGCTTTTAAACCGGATTAATTGGAGCGGTATGCCACAATAGTATAGATTGGGGAGACTATTATTAGGGATCTCCTGTGGGATGATATGGTTTTAGGAAAAAATAAATTTAAAATACTCCCCAATACATAGTTTTGAGGGAAAAGATTTTAGCAGGTTCTTGGAGTTGTTCTTAACTCCCCTCCTCTCACCTTTCTGAAGGGGATTTGTCGCTTTCCCCTTTCCTTCTCCCTTTTCCTTCTTTTCTCCTGTGCCACACGATTTCTACTCTACGAGAGATCCTAGCCGCCCTAGTCCATCCGTGCGCTGCCCCGATTGCCGTGGCTGGCGTGAGCAGGCCGGTAGCGGAGCGCGCGAGCTGGCCAACCGCTGCACCGGCCATGTGGCGAGCTAGCCGAGCTCCGGCTGCCGCCCTAGGTGCGGGCGCGAGCAGGCCAAGCTCCGGCGCCGCGCTATCTCGTTGTCGGGGGTAGACCCCCAGGGGTACCCAGAAGGCGGATTGGCCCAACCAGCAAGGGGCGGCCCAATCCGAGTGCTGTCGGGCCGGGTTGTCAGACTGGGTGGCCCACCACTCGGAGGCCCACCAGTCGGACGAGCCGGATGGGCGCGACGGCGCACGCAGCAAGAAACAAGACGGCGTATCCCGCAAGAAGCTCGGAGATCAAGATAAACTAGCCGAAATTATAGGGAAAGATATCTGTAATCGTTATAGGATCGCATCCTTGTATCTCAGGTAGGTTATGATATCTAGCCGACTTGTAACTCAAGGCAGCCGGACTATATAAGGCGCCTTGAGACCTCCCTCCAGAACACAATTACAACCATCCACGAACTTCAACCTAGGACAGAACCCAACTACGGAGATCCTTCAGGAACTTCATACGCATCAATCCATACACCCAACACAGGACGTAGGGTATTACGTCATCTTGACGGCCCGAACCTGTTCAATCCTTGCGTCTTGTGTTACCATCGACTTCTGATCCTCGATCTGTCCCTCAACAAATCAACCACGTAGGCTACCCTGTGTGGACTGCCGGGCTCATAAATCCGACAGTTGGCGTACCAGGTAGGGGTTGATCGACGAGATCAATCTGCAAGCTCGATGGCATCCACTTCCGTCGTCATCACGCCGGCATCCGTGAAGATTTCCATCGCTGAGGGGGCCATGTTCTTCTTCGGATCCATGGTCTTCACCGCCGGACCCGAGGGAGAGCTCTCCTTCACCCGTGACGCCACCTCGGAGGAGACAGCGCCGCGACTCGACGCTACGCCAGACGGGATCGTCACCATCACCACTCCGTCGCCAACCATCGCCAACAACTCGGCGATCGCGGCGGCCGACATCGTTCTCCCGCCATCCGAGGGGAACACGCTTCCTCCTACACCGCCGACTGCTTCGTCCACTCCGCCTCCGCCGCGCAGGGTGCAGCAGACGCCCGAGGAGCGAAGGCGCCGATGGGCCGCACGCCAACGCCAATTCGAGGCGGACATGGACCACGCCATCGCCTCCATCGGCGAATGCATCGACCTCGCCGAATCCGCTCGCCAGGGCATCGCCTCGCCGACATGATTCCCGTTGGGACTCAGGAACAGCGGGGCCGTCTACCAAGAAGCACTCGGCGAACGGCTGATCGCCGACTACTCCCCAGATGCGATCAGGGCGGTCGATCCCATCACGGCCATCCAGATCGGATCTGCTCCGGACGTTGCGGCAACGCAACACCCTCATCCTCAGGATGCGCCGACTCCGCCTGAACCGGAACTAACTCCGACTTTCCCGCGGGTCACACGTGTCCTCCCTCCAAACAAGAGGATCGTGCCTGCCAAGCGGGAGACGTTCGTCTCTGACATATCCGCCGATGAGCCGATGGTCCAAGGAGAGGATCAAGCACACCGTGACGCCAAGATCGGGCACAATGGTGAGAAGCAACGGCGCCGCGACGCACGACGAGAACGCCGAAACCCCAGGACCATGCGTAACCTCCACGACAACTTCATCCGAGAAGTCGGCGGCGTGGGCGTCTACGCCACCCCGTCGGGCAACCTCGCCACCGCGCATCTTGAACTGGAAGGGATCCCGGAAACCCCGGAACTCAACCGGATCAAGACCAGACTGACTGCAGTCGTGGGCATGATCAATGCCCAAAAGGCTCCTGCTGTAACACCCTAAAAATTTTCTTTTCAATATAGTAATTAATTTGCTAGCTCTTGTGTGTGCATACTCAAAATTTAGGAAAATAAAAACCTTTTCGGAAATTAAAATCAACTAGAGTTAGAAACTGTTTGCGTGCATTTCATGCCGATGCATTTTTCTTGCCTGAGTGTTTTGTGCGTGTTTTGTGTGTTAGTCCAAAAATCCAGAGTCTGAGGACCCAATCCAAAACCCGGTGTCCAACCCGACCCAAAAACCTGGCCCTGCTCTTCTTTCTCGGCCCGACTTGTTTTCTATCCATCTTTCTTTCTTTCTTTTTCACTAGCCCAAACCACAATTCAGTCCACCTCTCTTTTTCCTTCCTACCTTGTAGGCCCAAACCAAGCCAGGCCCTTCTTCTTTTTGCCTTGGGCCCAATCCACCCTGCTGGCCCGACCTCTCCCTTTTTTTTTCCACGCACGCAGGCACCTCATCCCGTCGCCTCCTACCTCCCCCTCGTGAGCGCACGCGGGACCGCCCCCTTCTTTTTCACGAACACAGCAACGCCGCGCCCCCTCTGTTCTCGTCGCCCCTCCCTTCTCCTACGTCGAGGAACCAGAAGGTCGCTCATCTCCTCCTCCACTGATGACCGAACCCCCTCCCTTCCTTTCCTCTCCCACTGGAAACCGAAATCCCCATCAATTCCACTCACAAACATTCAATCCATGGGGCTGAAACTCGCCCGTCGCCCCTGCCCCTTCAAATTCGGCCACCAGTGCCCCTCCTTCCTCCTACAAAAGCTTGGACGAGTCCTTCCCCAACCTCCTTTACCTCCATTGCTCTTCAATTCCACCACCGGCACCTGTGTTTGCTGGTTTTCGTCGTGAACAGAGAAGGTAAAAGACTACCGCCACTGCTTAATTCCCTCTCCATGGGCGCCCTCATGACTTTCCCTCCCCTGATCGATTCTCTGGTACGCAGGAAACCCCGGGGCCCTAATCCGGCGCCCAGAAGCATCAACCGAGGCCAAAATCACAGCCCCGCCGAGCATTGAACTGCAGGTCCGCCCCCCCTTTGTGGTGTGACATCTTTACTGTTTCCTTGCCCAAATTGTTGATCAAGATGGATTCGCGTCGATCTCCTCGTTCCATTTTGCCGCTCAGCACTGATTTCCGTCCACCGTAGCTCTGGGGGCCCTTGCTCCAGCAAGCTTCTGCCTGACCACCGCCGCCCCTTGTTCTGGGCGCTGTTCTTCCGTGGAGAAGAACGGCACAGTGTCGATCCCCCCTGAACCAATCAGAATGAGCAGAGAACCCCCACCATCAGATCTCCAACCAACGTCCTAGATCAGATCAGCACATACCCTTTCGCGTTTTTCTAAAGAGTCCCTGAAGAATTCCCTAATCAACCCGCCGTCCTTCTCCCTGAGTTGCGAAAACTCCCTGCTACCCCCTGCAGTCTATAGATAATCACGTTTAGGTCCTCAGTTCCTCGCAGATTAGACCTTCGTCATGTTTTTAGTATAGTTTAATCACCGTAGATCTGATTAGAGTGATTTTCGCGTTGTTATGTTCGTAGAAATGCGTAGATTAGTTTTCTAACCTTTTTGCCTCTGTTTTTATTGTATGGTGTACTGTTCTAATAGAAATACTCTTTTATGCATGTATTGGCTTGTGATGGATGTATGCGTGGTGATGGAATGCTTGTTTAGAGTGCAAGCAGTACGAGGCCGGATTTGATCAAGACTTTGAAAACCCGGATCAGCAGCAATACTTTGAGGAAGGCAAGTATAACATGATTATTTCCTTGCAACCCAATAATTATTAATCACTTTATTCATACTTGCATGTGTCTAATTTGTTAAACCTTA
>CM014276.1:7161158-7198499 GCA_004135705.1 Alloteropsis semialata | reverse complement strand
CTTTCCCATAGTAGGATTTTGCTTGGTTGCCAGACTTCATATTATGTTTGTTCAAATTTTTCTCAGAGTGTTTAATGATCTTTACCTATTTCTAAAGAGAGGATTGTTTCTTCCCAAATTTTGGTCCGTCGTGGCATATGGGTCCACGCATATTTCATGCAAGTCTAGCTTTATCCACAGAAATGGAATCGAAACTGTCGGCTTTGGTGGAAACAAGACTGCAGAACCGGACTTACCAGTTTGCCCGTCGCCGGCAGAACCGGAATCGAATCGCACTTCTGTTATGTTGGAAAAGAAACAGAAGCTAAAAATTTCAAAAATATATTGAGGTTCGAACCTGCCATCTCAATCTCCCATGGAAAGATTTCCACCACCTAGGCTATGCTTCAGTAGTCTACATAAACACACAGCATCAACGAATTTGAAGATCCATGCGCAAGTTACTTGAACTCTCACACCTAGGGTCCCTGTGAGAGGGTTAACCAAGCGTATTTCCCACCATGGATCATCTACTCATCTATGAATTAAATCCTTACCATTAGTTTATTTACTTCGTGTATGTTATTTTATTAGCGTCACTTCGTGTATGTTAATCAAACCCTTTCTAATTTAGTAGTGACATATATAACGAAATAAGATTTTCTTTGTCCAGATGCCATATTTATTTATTTTTAAAAGTACAGAAGCAACACGAGGTTTAGGGTTTAATTAAGCCCATGATCCACAAAGGATTAGGTCCAAGAAAATTCCATAGACCGATAACTATATCTCTATCTATTTCTAAAGAAAGGTTTTTTTTGAAAATTTTGTTTCTTCAAATGTGTCTCCCGATCGGGTTAGTCATGCTTTATCTTGTCTCCCAATCGGATTATAAAGTGGTCCGCCATACGCATCTGCCGATCAAATGCTTCTCGTCTCCTGATCGGAATATATAATCTAGGTGAATTCCATAATAATAAAGAGACTTGTTCGCCTTCTGCCAGAACGAAAACCGCGTGGAGCTACCTGCTGCGCTAGACGTGCAAATCCGGGATAATCTGTACTCTTCAAGAAATAACCGCGTTTTTCACTGGCATTTACTTGGTATTATAGATGTCAGAATGCTTTAAAACAATTTGGTTCAAATTACGGCGGTTTTAACTTAGGATTGAGTGAATATTATTTAGAATTGAGTGAATATTATTTATTACCATCTACTATTATGAATGAGAACAAATTTTCTATCATCTTTCATGGAGGACAGAGCCTCACTGCTGCAACGCGCGCTTGATCGGTGCCCTCAACTTTCTGTCAGAGGAAGCACTCGACGCCTCTGCAGGCTGCTCTGACATACTGCGAGACTACTAATTGATGTGATGTGGCTGTTAGGTGCAGACGTGGACCTTGAGGCTACCATCCACCGTATCGCGTTGGACCTGCCCTTAGTACTAGGCTGCAACTCCCGTTTAATACCAGGGACGCGTCCGGTACTAAAGGTCTCTTTTAGTACCAGTTGGCAATACCCGCTAGTACTAATAGTAATTTACGTAAAAAAATAATTGGCTAATCGAATCTGCCGGTACTAATAGTAATTTACGTAAAAAAATAATTGGCTGATCGGACCTGCCGGAGCTCCTGCTCCGGCTTCTCGAGAAGCTATTGAGCTTCTCACAACCAATTTCATTCAATATTCTCAACCAATTTCATGATTCAACATTCAATCGAGATAAAAACAAAGTTATTTCTGCAATGTGATTGTCGAGCTATATTCGTTTTTTTATAAAACAAACAAGATAGGAGTGTTGCCAATCAATTCTTTATCTTTACCTTTGCCTATGTTATTTTTATTTTATCTCTCTCTTTTCTTTATTTTATATCTTTCCCTATATCTCATCTCTATCTCTGCCTATTTCCAAAGAGAGAAACCTTTCAATGGTCCGTCATATAGTCTCCCAATCAGATTAGTCATAATTCATATCTTGTCCCCTAATTGGATTAGGAGTAGTCCATCATATATGTCTCTCGATCGGATTAGCTATGTTCCGTCTCGTCTCCCGATCGGATTAATAAAAAATAAGTTACCTATTTTAATTGGTTTAGAAAAGCAAATAGTCTTCACCCGTAGCAACGCACGGGCAAGGTTACTAGTATCATTTAAATTATATAATGGTTATTGAACTGATGAGGACCTCTCTGAAACTCTTTCCTCCCAAGCAAATTGGTCACTACACTACAAGAAATCCCTTAATACATGATGGATTCTTTGTGACGGATTCAGAAAACATAATTAACGTGCACCATCTATGAAGATTGCCATATTTTCGTCATGGATCTGTAGCAGTGGATATCAGACCCAAAATATAGAGATGCAGATACAAATTTTACTAGACTTTTTTCATTCACAGGCAAAAAACAAGAGATTTGTGAAATTCAGGAATTATTTTAGACCCCAAAATACAATGGTTCTTGTAGCTCACAAAGCTTTCCACTCATGCTACAATTATAGATGGTCATAAGGCACGCGGCTCGTGGATCGACCCATGGCACGAGATTTTGACCCGGCCCAGACATTTCCGTGCCCCATCAGTGGCATGGCGTGCCAGCCCGGTCTGTCTACGACCCGTTTACTAGAAAATCCTTGACTACAAAACCAGCCCCTCAGTTGTGACTTGAGGTTTGTGCTCAAAGGAGTTGTTTCGGTTTTTAACACGCCATGCTAGTGATGTTTAGAGGCTGAGTTTGTGTTTTGGGAGCATTGCAGGGCGCATGAGATGGAGAAAAAAAAAGAGAATATGAGGCCATCAAATGCACATTGATATAGGCTACTTCACTATAAAATCAGTGAAACTTGAGATGACTATGATACATCCCACCAAGTTTTTTCATACTAGATCCAAGCTGGAATTGATCAAGGAGGAATGTTCGAAAACATCTAATATGTGATCTAATCCCAAGAGATGTGAGCGGTTACATGTTCTAATATAATGGATAGATGTCCCTTCACACTGAACAGGTACCGACCCCTTCATGCCTCATCACCAATGAGATCAATACAACAATCCATTCACTTTTGTCTCTATCTCTAATTTACGTTCTGAGCTCTCCTTACTTTGAAATAAGTGAAGTTTGAGCTGCCTGTGATACATCTCACCAAGTTTCTAAAGAACCATTATATAAAGGACCCGGCTCCACCGAGAGGGTTCTCTGGATAAGGCCTTGCCGAGACCCCTCCGAGGACAAGCAGGAGCCACATGTAGAAAAAAAATCACCGTTGTTTTCTCTGTGCCTTCTTCCGCGCATCTCTCCTCTCCCGAAACCTGCCCCCGCGCGCCGCCAACCACCGCCTCGCCGGCGTCGCCCCCGACGCTGGCGAGGACCGCCCTCACCCAACCCTCCCCTCCCTCTCCCCCTCCCCTCCCCCTCATCCTTCTCCTCGTCCCTCTCTGTCAAATCAGAGAGAGCCGTCGACATTGGTCCTCCATGGCTTCTTCTTCCCGCCGGTGAGCGCCTCCGCCCCGCCCTCCTGCTCCATCTCCGATGGCGGAAGCCGCTGGATCTGCCTTCGCCGGCCGCCACCAGCTAACCCCAAAACCCCTAAACCTAAACCCTAACCCTAACCCCGCCACCTCCACCGCTGCCCGCGCTCGCCGCTGGCCGCCCCACCCACCTCCCGCCCGTGCTCTGTGGTCATCTTCCATTTGGTGCTCATGTTACTTTCTTCTCTGTTCTTGTTTGTGATGTTACCTTTTCTCTTGTGTCCATGGAAGTAACTAAAGGGGTCTCCAGTTACTCTTAAATGGAGAGCGCTCTCTGTTTAGCTTTTAGGTTATATAAATATTATTATTGGAACCAGATCGAAACTCTAGTGTAGGGCGCCCAACAAATATTAGGTGCAGGACAATCAAGTGTTAAAAGTTTACATAGTGCTCCCCTCCCCCCATGACAATTGAGGGTATTCGCTGTTTATGTGGATCCGATCCATGGCCGATAAACGAATTGTCAAAGGGAGTTGTGTATGCCCACCAGCCCTCCCCGCTTGCCATCCTCCGCCACCCAACCTTCCTCTACACATCCCCAAATCCCAAACGTATCGGGTCTTCCAACGATACCACAAAAATTGCAGAAAGAACGAAGGGGGCAGAATGGAACCCGGTGGAGTCAGTTCAAAATAGGACTCTATTGCCCAATTCAAGTCTTCAGTTCATTCGGCAATTGGACTACGCGTACTGATCAATCATGGTTGGCTCGAGCCGCCGCCGCACGCTGCGGAGACGGGCCGCCGGCTGGCGCAAGCCTCCGCCTCACAACGGCCAACGCATCAACATCGTTGACCGGCTCCCACCGGAGCTGCTAGTCGAGGTCCACAGCTATCTCCACGCCGTCGACTTCCTCAAGCATCTCGCCTTCGCCTCTGTCTGTAGCCCGTCGGGCCACCTGTTCAGGCAGGAGACGCCATGCCTCCTCCTGCCCAACCCAGCGAGGCCGAGGACAAGGCCATGGTGTTTTCCCTCGCCGACCGCCGCGCCGCCACCGTGCGAACGTCGGATCCCGCGACGCGGGGGCACGTCGTCCTAGGCTCCTCGGGCGGGTGTCTCGTCACGGCCGACGTGAGGGGAACCCTGCGCATGGCGAACCCGGTCACCGGCGCGCAGGCCGATCTGCCAGCAATCACCACGGGTTCCATCCCGTTCCTCGGCGGCGGTGGCCACTGGTTCTGCCTCGACATTGAGGCCTTCAACCGTATCCGATTCGGCAGCCTGCCCCCACCGGAGGAGATCGATGGCTGGTGGGGCACCGTCCCGCCGAGGACGTACTCGATGCCGGCCTGGCATATGCAGCAGTTTTGCTACCGCAAGGTGGTGCTCTCCGACTGCGCACGCCCCGGTAGATACGCCGCCATGCTCATCACCGACCGGATCCTCAGTGCCCCGGCGTTCGCGACGGCGGAGGACCCAGCGTGGAGGCTGGCACCTTCCCGCGACGGCATCGAGGACGCGATCGACCACCGCGGGCAGTTCTACTCGATCTCCTACTCCGGCGTTGTCGAGGCGTGGGCCCGCAACGTCGAAACCAGAGAGTTCACGAGCACGGTGCGCGCGCCGAAGCTGGCCATGGAGATCGAGGACGATGACGAGGACGAGGACGGCAGTAAGCTGCACCGCAGGTACCTCATGGGGGGGGGGCGGACGAGCGCCTGATTGCCGTGCTCAAACTCTCGAAGGATTACAAGGACATAGTGTTCTTCAAGCTGCTGGTGCTCGACGAGGCGCGCGAGCGGTGGGAGGAGGCAGCGGGCATTGGTGACTCAGCGCTGTTCGTGGGCGTGAACGCCTCGCTGTGCGTTCCGGCGACGGAGCACCGGGGGTTCAGACCCAGCTGCATCTACTTCACTGACGATGAAGTCGGTGAGGCCTTCCAGCTCCACGAGCGTGATAACTACCGACCTGCCAAGGACAACAAGCTCCGGAAGGTCGGCGTGTACAGCCTAAAGCACCGCAAGGTGGACAAGATCGTCGGCCTCGGGGAGCACCCACGCTGGCCGCCGCTGGCGTGGTTGACGCCTTCCTTCTTATGACCATCGATATGGTACTATATTTTTGTATAACTTTGATCATTAGACGCCCTATCATCATAATAAATGTAACAACATAAATAAATATGGACAAATGATTAGACGACACATATATCTTTATATAAATATGGACAAATGATTAGATGACACATATATCTTTATATAAATATGGACAAATGGTATACATATAACCTGGATAAATGGGCAGCACATTCATGACAGGATCAAGATGGCTAAGAAAGTCAGTGGCAATATATATTTGTGGTTTGCAGCGTGGGAGATATGGAAAATGAGAAATGCTGTCATCTTTGACATGGCACAACCCAACATCAGGTCTTGGATTGTGATATATATTCAAGCAAGAAATTCTTCATCAGTCTCATTGCTTTAGGGAGGAGAAAAGATTTTTTTTCTTAATCAATGGCTAGATAGCGTTACAGCTTAGCTTTCTTTTCCTCTGTCAGTATCCCTTTTGTACAGTTGGAGGCTTCTCCCTTTTTTAATATATATATGTTGTGTGGAACTCCCACAGTTTTTGTGTCAAAAAAGAAGTGTGTGGATAGAACCTTTCAGGTAGGAGATTTGGTGGTGTGGAATCTTCAACCTTATGTTGGCCCCGTTTGGCATGGATTCCGTCAGCTCCAGCTCCAACACTGTACCATCACTGTAGCATGCAGGGAGCCGGAGCCGGAGGAGCCAGAAAATGTGGCTTCGGCAGCTTCGGGTGTGTCAGTGAGAGAGAGGGAGATGAGAGAGAAAAATAGATTCTATAAACAGTTCTGCTACAGTATTGCTACAGTGCACACGTCAGGACATGTCAGGTGGAGCTGGAGCTGCCGGAATCCATGCCAAACGGGGCCTAAACAACCAGTGGTGAGTCGTCCGTACCCTAAACTGGCACATAAGTTCTTTGGACCCTATCGTATTCTTGAGAGAATTGGGAATGTTGCATACAAACTTGAGTTGCTGGAAGGAAGTCAAGTTCATCCCGTTTTCCATGTTTCCCAATATACAGTGATCTGACTTACAGCAATTCCACAAGTATTGATCAAATGGAAGCATCTGCCATTAACATCTGCAACTTGGGAGTACTGGTATTAACATCTGCAACACCTCCCCTGACTGCCATTAACATCTGCAGTCAGGGGAGGTGTTGCGCCCTCCGCACACATGTGTCGGCGCATAGGAGAAGGTATGAAAGACATTGGATGCTTTTGACGTTTCTATCTTATTGTGGTGAATTGTCAGGTGGGGAACATGGGTAGTAAAAGTTTATAGGCCAGGTTGGACAGTGTGTGTGTTTGGCATATGTTATAAGCGTTTGTACGGCTGTGCCTGTAAGACATTATCACCGAACAATTTACTTGACTAATAGAGAAACCGCGAAGAGGAACCTTTCCTTGTCCGCCCCCATCTCCTTTCTCTCGATGTCTACTGTTGGGATTTTGGGGAAATCCAACAGGTTGAGATCGAGAGAGAGCAACGAAAGAGAGATATAGACGACGAATGATAGATTGGTATTTATGTATATGCACGGAATTAGGTTACAAACCCCATGCCAACTGCCTCTCGGGGCTCTCCTCCCCTCCTTATATAGACCGTCGGAGAGGCCTAGTTTACCCTAAATGCCCTTACAACCACTATATTCCCAGCATATCCGAGGGCATTATGGCATTTTGTTCCTCCGTACTGGCCTCCGTGATTCCCGGGTCCTGATGCGCCACGCGTCCTGGCGCATCCGCGCTGGCTGGGCGTCCCTGCCTCCAACTCGGCATCTGGTCCCACGTCGAGCGAAGGGGTGGACGCTCACCCTTTCTCTTCTCTTGCTCCTCCGAATCCTTCGCCTGAATTACCTGAGTAAGGAAAAAAAAGCAAGAAATAATGCTAGTTCAAAGCAAAGGGGTATCATGTTCATGCCTTCGCGTCTTTCGGGAGTTAACCAAATTCATGACTCTCCAACAGTAGCCCCTCGCGGACGAAGGCCCAGTCTTGACGGCGTGATGTCAGCGAACCATTTTTGGAGCGTGAATTTGGTTAACGGCTCCGTTCGCTCCTTGCCCCTCCCGTTAAGATTGGGTGTGAGGAGCGCTTTTGACGGCGTTATATTTTTGATTTTCGCGCTTTGGATTTTTCGAAACGGTTGAGCGGGGGCTTTCCTTTTTCCAAGCCTTCCCTTCTATTTA
The DNA here is from genome assembly GCA_004135705.1 of Alloteropsis semialata. Lineage (NCBI taxonomy): Eukaryota > Viridiplantae > Streptophyta > Magnoliopsida > Poales > Poaceae > Alloteropsis > Alloteropsis semialata. The sequence goes on along the minus strand of CM014276.1, from coordinate 7,190,765 downwards.
AAGGGTTGTGGGCTTCTCATCCATCTTCCCATCGTTTCATATTTTTCCCCATCTTTTACTGTTCATCGCCGCCAAACCACTCGCCGCCTGTTCTTGATTTTGTTTGAGCGATTGGCGCTGCTACGGGTTGATCTTGTGCTTCCTGCTCCACCAGGTGATTCCTCTATTTGTGATTTTGTGATTCCTTTTGTTCTTTCTTCTTGATTAGTTCCGATTGGGTTCTTAGATTGGATCTGTTTCCGCATTTTCCCAGATTCTTCTTGATTTGAGATTTAAGATGGGTCCAAAGGCTAATGCTTTACGGAAGTCTGTTCGGTTTGGGAAATCCAAGGTTGGACCGTCGTATTTTGCTCGTTTGGTTGAGGATGGTTTGATCTCTGCTGATTCGTCTCGTGCGCCTGGCAACGAGATTGTGCCCAGCCCTAGGGTTGATGAGGCGGTTATTTTCGCTAACCAGCTGGATGCGGGTCTGGCTTTTCCGGTGGATCCAATGGTGTCCGAGGTTTTTGATATTTTTCAGATTGGATTCCATCATCTTACCCCGAACGCCATTGTTCGATTGAATAGTTTCATATGGGGTGTTCGCAGTCAGGGTTGTGAGGCTACCGGCAGAGCTTTTGCTTCTCAGCATGAACTCCACTGGTAACCGCGGACTGGTGATGACAATGGGAAGCCTGCTTCTTTTCAGTTTGGTTGCATAAGCTTTATTTACCGTGAGGGTTGTGATGGTCCGGCAGTTGCGTACAAGAATAGGTGGAAGGATGATTGGAGTCAGTGGTGGCTGTACCAAAGCGTTGCTCGTGTTGCTGGTCTGCCAGAAGGGAAAAGCAATCCTCTTGATCCCCGGGTGAAGAACATGTCCTACATTTTGAGGCCCACTGTTCGATTAAACTCTGTGGACAAGGATGCTGTCAAGGCTTGGAGATTGATAAGCAAGCATCTATCTGTTCGTGATTTAGCTGATGAGTATGCTGCCGTCGGAGTTTGGCCTATTCGACGGGGTTGGACTTTCTCTGGATTTGCTACTACCCAAGAGGGTGATCTGCGAAGGCCTCTCTTTCGTAGGAGCTTCTTTAAGGAAGGTGAAGATGTGAAGATTAGCATTGCTGAAGTTGAGAGCCGCTTGGTGATATTTCTCGGGCAGTATACTCGTAAGGAGTATGATTACCGTGTTGATAGTGGACTTGAAATTAGGATCAACCGTGTGTATGATGAGTTTCGGCTTGAGTATGGCGATCGACCAGTGCCTACTGCACCCAGGCGTGGCGAAGGCCAAAAACGAGGTCGTGGAGTTTCTCGTGTTGTTGATACTGTCCCCAGTACAAAGGGTGGCGAAGATGATGAAACTGAGAAGGGTGGCCATGTTGCTAAGCGCCAGCATGCTGGTGATGCTTCTGATAATATACCTTCGCCAGGGAGAGATGCTGATTCTGGCGAAGGGGTAAATGTTGTTGTTTCTGCGAGGGCTGTTGATCTCCTCGACAAGCGAAGGGATGCCGAGCTCAAAGCTATACGCAGCACTACATCTCAGCGCGCTGCAAGAGATTTTGCTGTACCTGAAGATAGGCCCGAGTACCGAAATGAGCGTTCTCCAGGTTCTGGGATTCAGCGTTGGTCTTCTTTAGAGTATGGTTGTGCTAATAATGTTTTTGTGACACGAAAGACTCTTGATGATGACTTTGCTTTGTGTGAAGGTGGCTCTTCTCGTCAGATGGAGGTTTCTGCTGGAGGGTCAGCGAAGGGGGCAGGTGATGATTTGCCTGGGCCTTCGCCTGCGAAGGCCACAGAAGTTTTGGTTGGTCCCGTTGAGAAGAGATCTACCAAGAAAGTCGACACTGGGCTTCAGCTGTTCGACATGCTAGGGGAGGATTCAGAGGAAAGCATTCATTCCAGTGGTAATTCACTTGAATTCTCTGACATTTCTGCTGGTAATTTTCGGGTTATTAAATCTCGCAAGATTTCTGATGTAGCCGGTGAAGGAGATGCCAAGGCAACTGAAGACGAGGTTGGTTGTCAACAGAAGCCTGTGGGTGCTGATGCTGAGGCTACTGACTGTTCTCAAGATTTGGTTTTGAGGGGTGCTAGTATTACATCTCCCTCCAGCTCTGAGCTTCCCGCCAGGTCCCTGGCTCACCAGCTTGAGGATCTCCGATTCTACAGCGAGCGTCTTAGCGTTCCAGAGGATGCTCGGATCATTTCTGCTCGCAATATCAGCAAGGTGAAAATTCTGCCTAATTGCTATGAAGCTGGTATTTGTGATGGGGTCATGAATAGCTTTGCTATTCCCGAGCTGGAGGACAAACTGCGTCTTCGCAGTGAGCCCGATCTGCGCTATGCTATTCAAGCAAATGCGATTAAGGGCTTGCTACTTTCGCGAGCTCTTCTTCGGTCTAGCTGCGATCGCTTGAAGGAAACGCACAAGCTCGATGATGAAATTGCCTCTCACATCTCTGAGCTTGAAGAGAATGTGGAAGTTTTGAAGGAGAAGCTGTCCATCTCTAGTGAACGTGAACAACGCCTTGAGCGTGAGAAGTTAGAGCTGATTGAAGATAAACGGAAAGTCTCTGAGCAGTTTGAGGCATTTCATAAAGAACTTGATGAGATTGAGAGCCTGAAATCGAAGGCTACTGACTTGGAAAATGATTTGGCAGATGCCAGGAGTCAGCTTGGAGATGCCCTTCGAGCTTTAGAACAGGAGAAAAAGTTGAAGGAGGAGGCTGTTAATAGCTTGGCTGAGGAGCGAAGGCTGAAAGAAGAGGCTGTTTTAGCTCTTAGCCAGTTTAAACAGTCTTTGGTTTACAGGGCTTCGCGTGCCGCTGATAAAGTTCGTAAAGTTGTGCAGTCCTTTGGTGCTGATTTGAAGGTTTTGGAAGGATTCGACTTTTCGGACATATCTGCTTACTTTGACTGGCTCGAAAGCTCTTTCGTCGACTTCCAGACTGTGGCAAACAGCTTTTCAAACTTTTCTGTTGTCGTTGCAGTTCGCAGCTTTGCATATACTATGACTCGATTGGGTTGCGAACATGTTCGCAACACAAAGTTTGATTATCCCAGTGACATGAGCTATGAAACTGTTGGCAATGGGATTGCATCGATTGCAAGAAACTTTGCTAGACGCTTCTGGGTGCCGCGAGGTATGAAGCTGGCTTTGGAGGAGGCGGAGCATAACCGAACTAAGGTTGGTAGCAGCTTTCCCCCCTGTTGTACATTACTTGGGAGGTTTTCTAAGGGTCCTGGTCTTTGATTTGCAGAAGAAAATCTCTGATGGCTCGGGTACTCCTTCATTATCTACCATGGTTACCCCTTCGGCTACCCTTTCGACAGCCCTTCTCATTACTCCTGCTTCCGTTGATGCTGCGCCTGCGTCTGGTACACTTGTGAACCCTTCGGCTGTTGGTTCAGTTCTTGAGGAGAATACGAGGACAGTTGATCCAGTGGATGCTCCACCTGCTGTCGATCAGGTTGAATGAACTTTTCTAAGTTTGATCGATGTTTTGAACATCTGATTTGTAATGCTAATACTCTATGCCTGCGTAGGTCCCTGCTGAGGACCCTGCGCAGTTGAATGTCTTAGAAACTTCTGCTTTGATCTATCGGCGGGGAAGCTTTATGATTTCTGGTTCTCTTTACGATGACTTTAAGCGGCGTCATCTTGATCTTGATGTCGATGACTTTTTGTCTCGTCGTCGGAAATATTACGATAGGCGTAACGCTGAAGCGAAGGTTTTTTGGCAAAACTTTGACCCTAGTGTGTTGCCGCAACGGCGGATTCGTCGGATCCTTCGCCGTATAGAGCGTGGAGATGATAGTGTTGCGCAGGGGCTACTCGAGCCAAAACCTGAGCCTGTAGATGAAGTTATTTGCATTCCTCGTTATACTTATCTGGCTAAGGATCCAGTAGAAGATGAATCTTGTTGACGGTAGAAAAAATTTTTAATTATTGATTGTGTGTTTCTCTTCCTGTTTCTGTTCAGGGATTAATTCCCGATGCTGATACCCTTCGAAGAATGGCTAACGAGATTATTGATGGTGTCGTTGCTGATTTGATATCAGAGATGGCTGACAGGGTGTGTGATGATTCTACTTTATGATTTGTTGAATTGAATGGTTCTTCTTTTTTCTGGGGATAGCCCCTAGCTTTTGTGCTGTAAAAAATACACATTATCTTGGAGTTGACATGTCGGACTTTGTCTTGTTTTGTTGTCACATGTTTTACTTTTCTTGCTTTCTAGGTTGTAGTGTACTGACTATTGTCGTTTGTGTATCCGTGGCTGTCCTCCTATTTGGCAGCTTGCTCGGATTGTGAGTCCGTGACTTGGTTCACGAGCTTGTTATCTGTGAGGCAGGGTTCACGTGTTCCCATATTGTTCGCCTCTATAAATTGCCTGTGGGTTTTCCTTTGCTTGTTGTGAGCGTTCGCAGAGTTTTCCCTGCTTTCTAATGGCTCTTGTTTGGTGGTTGGTTCGTCCTCCAGAGTTTGAGAGAGTGTGTTCTCCTCCGTGGAGCTAGAAGAGTGCTTGCGACTGGGCCGAGAGTTGGTTATAGCCTCAGTGTTCCTATGATGATGCTTGTCTCTGGCGTTTGCTCGTCGTTTTGACGTGTGATTGCTCCGGATTCGAGTGAACGTAGGGGCTAGCCTGATAACTCTTTTGGCCTTGTGACAGTTGCTAGGTTTTCCGGGGGCTAGAAGAGAGCTTGCGATGAGTTCATGTGAACCAAGCTGGCTCTGTTTGTAGCTTTTGTGATGCCTGCAACTCTATCTGGCTGTCGTTGTGACAGCTGATATCTTTGTTCTTCTTTATGTTCTGTCTTGCGAGACGGCTTTGTATTTGCATTATTATATATTTAATAAAGAGGAAATTTTCTTATAGTATTGAATCTTTCATGATGTTCTTAATGTTTACCATGAAATGTTGTGAATAAGTTTGAAGATGTGTTTGTATGACACTTTCTCTGTGATGTGAAGGCTTCAGGAACATTTTGATGTATCCTCGCAAGTCTTTTATTTTACGTTGCGAAGGTCTTATAAGCCTTTTTGCGATGGGCTTTTGTTATACCTTCTCTTTTTTGAGATGCGAAGGCTTCACGAGCCTTTTTGAGATAGGCTTTATCATACCCTCTCTTTTTCTAGATGCGAAGGCCTCACGAGCCTTTTCGAGACTTAGGGTTTTTTCTTCCCTTTGTCTGTTAAGCTGAAGTCTGACAAGCTTGCATAATATGCTACAGCTTGTCGACTTTCAATTTCTCTTTTTGCTTTTGTTGATAGGGTCACATACTTTTTGAATGTATGTGACTTTTCAACATGTTCATAGACTTTGTTTGCTGGGGTACTACTTATAGTTCCGTAGTAAATGGGATACAAGAGAGTCTGCCTCGTTAAAAACCTCACCCCTTCGAGTAGTTTTGATTCTAAACGAAGGGTTCCCCTATGAGGAAAAGAGTACAGCTCTCGAAGAAATTTAGAAAATATATAAATCTTGAAAATATAAGAGAAACTATGAAAATCTAGAAGATAGTTTCCGGAGCGTTTACGCTCATGGATAGTATTTTTGCAAACTGTCCGCGTTCCAAGAATGCGGCAGTTCTTTTCCATCCATATCTTGGAGTCTGTAAGATCCTTGTCTATTTGATTCTTTTACTAGGTAGGGTCCTTCCCATTTGGCCTGCAGTTTTTCACTTTGTCAGCGTTTGTTTTTCTCTTCAGAACGAAATCTCCCGGATTTATCTCTTTCACGGCTATCTTCTTGTTTCTCCACTTCCTTGTTTCTGTCTGGTAATTCTGTAAGTTTTGTGCAGCAATGAGTCTTTGTTCTTCTATTTCTTCCTTGTGTGATATGTTATCTTCATGCTCTGTTGTTGCATTTGATATTCTTGGAGATCCGAAGAGGACTTCTGCTGGTAATACCGCTTCGTCTCCAAATAACAGTTTGAACGGGGTGAACTTAGTTGCTCTTGATTCGGTTGTGTTGTGTGACCAGACTACTCTTGTCATCTCTTCTACCCATTTGCCCTTCGGGAGCCCTTCGAGGCATTTGGCTACGCCTTTCAATATTATCCCATTCGCCCTTTCCACTGCTCCGTTGGATTGAAGGTGATATACTGATGCGAAGCATATTTTGATGCCTAGAGTTGAGCAGAATTCTTTGAATGCATCGCTATCGAATTGTTTGCCATTGTTCACTGTTATTTCCTTTGGTGTGCCGAATCTGCATATTATGTTTTGCCAGACGAACTTTTGGACGGTCTTTGATGTTATTGATGCTAATGGCTTCGCCTCTATCCATTTCGTGAAGTATTCGACTGCTATAACTGCAAATCTTAGGTTTCCTTGGGCGGGACGAAGTGGTCCCACCAGATCAATGCCCCATCGCTGTAAAGGCCATGATGGTGTTATTAACTGAGTGATAGAGGAGGGTCTCTGGGAGTTGTTTGCCGAAAATTGGCAGCTTTTGCATATCTTTATATGTTCTTTTGTGTCCTCGAGCGCTGTGGGCCAGTAAAATCCTTGCCTGAATATTTTCCCGGCTGTTGCTCTTGGTCCTGTGTGAGATCCGCAGAGCCCTTCGTGGACTTCTTTGATTATCTCTTGGCCTTCGCTTTTGGTTACACACTTTAGCCAGGGTTTGCATACGCCTGACTTGTACAATTCTCTGTTTATTACTTTGTAGTTTCTTGTTCTTTGGGTGAGCCTCTTTCTCTCATCTTCATCAAATGGTTCATACGTTCCATTGATGAATGCTATTATGGGAGCTCGCCAATCTTCGCTCTCATTGTTGTTTATGTGCAATATCTGGCATTCTGCTCTTGGTGATGGCTGTTTCAGTGTTTCATAGAAAACATCTGGTGGCAGAGTTTCGCCCCTTGCTGCATTTTTTGCCAAGGCATCACCTTCATTGTTTTCGCTTCTTGGTATCTTTTTTACTGAGAAGCTCAAGAAGTGCTTTTCAAGTGCTCTTACTGCTGTCATATATTTGTACATTTCCTTTTACTGCCTTATAGTTTTTCTTAACTTGTTCCTTTACAACTTCTGAATCTGAATTAAGAATTGCTCTTTTTGCGCCCAACATTCGTGCCTTGCAAAGGCCTAGTAATATTGCCTCATATTCTACAACATTGTTCGTGCTTGGAAAACATAACCTTGCTGCATATCTGATTTTGTTTCCTGCTGGTGATGTGATTACTGCTGCGACGCCAGCCCCAGCCTCTCCCCAGGCTCCATCACAATATATGGTCCAGACTTGTTCTTTTATCTCTTCCCCTTCTTCGTTTCTTGCTAGTACCCATTCTGCTATAAAATCTGCCAATACTTGGGACTTTACTGCACTTCTGTGAATGAATCTATTGTGTACTCAGCCAGCTCTGCTGCCCATTTTGCTATTCTTCCTGAGGATTCTTTGTTTTCAAAGATGTCCCTTAACGGGTAGTTGGTTGGTACTGTAATATGGTGGGCTTGAAAGTAGTGTCTCAGTTTTCTAGATGCCATGAGGATTGCATAGGCTAGTTTCTCTATCTCTGAGTAGTTGCACTTTGATCCCGACAGTGCCTCGGATACAAAGTATATTGGTACTTGTTCTATTTTTGTCATTGTTTGATCATCCTTCACATCTTGTTTCTCTTCTATTAATACTGCGCTTACAACGAAGGGGGTTGCCGCTATGTATAGAAGTAGTTGCGCTCTTGGAGTTGGACTTGTTAGTGCAGTCATCTGCTTCAAGTACTGTTTTAGCTCTTCGAAGGCATTCTGTTGTTCTTGTCCCCACTCAAAATTTGCTGATCCTCTCAAGATTTTGAAGAATGGTAAACTTCTTTCAGCAGATTTTGCAATGAATCTATTTAAAGCTGCTATTCTCCCTGTTAGTTTCTGCACATCCCTTCTTGATGTTGGGCTTTTCATGTTTTTTATCGGGTCTGTTTTTTCCTGGTTGGCCTCTATTCCCCTTCGCGACACAATGCATCCTAGTAACTTCCCCTTTTTGACATCGAATGCGTATTTTTCGGGGTTTAGCTTTAGCCCTGATTTTCTCATATTGGCGAATGTTTCGATCAGATCTAATGGGTGATCTTCTGCCTTTTTGCTTCTCACCACCACATCATCCACATAGATTGATATATTTTTGTCTAGTTGGTCTATGAACACCGTTGATGTCATTCTGACGAAGGTGCATCCTGCATTTCTCAGCCCCTCAGCCATTCTGATAAAACAAAACGTTCCGAAGGGGGTTGTGAAGCTTGTTTTCTCTTCATCTTCTTTCTTCATCCAGATTTGATGGTAGCCGGAGAAACAATCAAGCAGTGAAAGTAGTTCACATCCTGCTGCCGAGTCAACGAGTGCATCTATTCTTGGTAATGGGAAGTCATCTTTTGGACATGCTTTGTTCAAGGTAGTGAAGTCAATGCACATTCTCATTTTTCCATTTTTCTTGGGCACAAGAACTGTATTTGCTAGCCACTCTGGATACTGGACTGGCCTGATAACATTTGCTGTTAGGAGCCTCTGCACTTCTGCCTTCGCTGCTATTATTCTGTCAGGAGACATCTTTCTCTGTTTCTGTTTCTTTGGAGGGTAACTTGGGTCGACATTGAGACAGTGTTCTGCTATGTCTCTGCTAACTCCTTAGGTCGTTTGATGACCATGCAAAAACATCACTGTTGTTTCTGAGGAGCTTGATTAGTCTTTTCTCTTCGTCGGGTGCTAACTATGTTCCTATTATCACCGTTTTGTCGGGAGTGTCCTTGCAGATGGGCACTGTTTTTGTGTCTCCCGAAGGGGTTGCTTTTTCTTTGATGACTTTTTCTTGCTTTTGTGATATTTGTGCTGCTGCTTCTTCAATGACATGGATATGTTTGTGGTCTGAGTTCACATTTCCCTCAGCCCTTCGCGCTTCGTCTTGATTGCCGTACACTGTTATGACACCATTGTGCGACGGCGTTTTCATGCAAAGATAGCCGTGGTGAATGACTGCTGAGAATTTGTTGATGAACCCTCGTCCGAAAATTGCGTTGTTACATCAAATGTTATTTTTTCTGCTCTGTACTTTTCTGGGGAGCCAAAGTATACCCAGAGTGCTATCTTTCCTAATGCTTCAATCCTCTTTCCCCCGAAGCCATATAGTGATCTTTCTGCTTTTTCTAATTTGTCGGCACCAATTTTCATGCTGTTGAATGCATAGGAGAATAATATGTCTGCTGAACTGCCTCCATCAACTAGGATTCTTGAGACATTGTTTCCTCCGACGTAATGTGTGTTCTTTCCTATGTTTGCGTTGATCACGAAGGGGTCTTCGTGAGGGTAGTCTGCTAGCTTTAGATCTTGCTGAGTAAACGTTATTGGGATGTGGCTGTAGTCTGACTTCAGCTGAGTCCCGTTTGACACGTGGTTAACCCTTCGTTCCCAATCTTTCCTTTGCCTTTTCGATGTGTGGATGGTTCCTGCTGATCCACCAGTGATGGGGAGGATGTTTTTTACTGCAAAACCATCATTTTCTTGTTTTGGAGGTGGGGGGATTTGATTGTCTTGGTTGTTTTGTTGCGAAGGACCTGGTTGAGCCCATCGCATTTGGCTCTGGTTCGATGCTTGGGATTGGTTTGAAAATTGGTACTGTTGTGCGAAGGGTGTTTGTAGGTTATACATGAGCGAAGGGTGTAGTGGGCCTATGCCGTAGTTTACAGGGCAATATGGCTGATGCAACCAGGAGTTATCTTGGCTTTCTGGTTTTGTTGTGTGATTGACTTGCTTTGGCTTTGATTCTTCTTTTTCTTTCTCGATCTTTTCCTTGTTTGCTATTGTGTATGGGCATGAATTTGTAGTGTGTCCTGCCCCTTTTCCATGATATGTGCACCACAGATCTGCTGGGTTTCTGTAGTTAGATCTCCCTCGGCCTCTGCCTTGGCCTTCGTGGCCTCCGCGGCCATCTCTCTGCGAGAAGTTTCCTCTTCCGCCTCGGCCTCCTCTATGACTCTACTCATTCTTGTTGTCATATGTTATTTGTCGCGACTCACTTTCTGCGATCATTGCGTCTGCGTGTTCTATTTGATTTATGAATCTTGGGTCATAGTTTTGCCTTGGTTGAAAGTATTGGTTTTGAGCATACTGCGGCTGCTCTTGTTTAGTTTTCTTGCCTCTGAACTGGTCTCTTTCTTCTTGCCTCCTGCGAAGGTCTCTGTTTGCCAGTGAGTAGTTTGCCATGATTTCGTATAGTTTATCTAGTGTTTTTGGCCTTTTTCTTGCCAATTTCGCCGCACACTGGCCTATTGCTAATCCTTTGATTGCTGCTTCAATTGCTGTTGCTTCTGGTACATTCACTGCCTGTGCCCTCAATGCCACGAACCTTCTCATGTAGGCTTCTAGTGGTTCATCTTTCAATTGCTTGCAGTTGAACAAATCCGCAGCTCCTTTTAGGCTATACTGAAAACCTTTGAAACTATGCAGTATTAGGTTCTTCAGTCTTTCCCAGTTGTACACAGATCCTGGTTCTAGGCTTGAGAACCATGCTTGGGCCACCCCTTTCGCTGCAATCGCGAATGATTTGGCCAATATCATTTCATTTCCTCCGGCTGAAGTAACCGCGGCCTCATAGGCCATGAGGAATTGCCTTGGATCATTTTGACCGTTGAATGTTGGCAATTTGTGTGGCTTAAAGCCCTTAGGCCATGTTTGTACTTGGAGTGCTGCTGATAGTGGGGACATGGGGTCTATTATTTGTTGCATGTAGCCGCTCTCGTTGGGGCCCTCGAGTTGTTGTGTTTGGTGGATTGTTTGCATGGTTTGTCTGGTTGGCAGTGTTCTCTCTGGCAGTTCTTGTTCTTGTGGTTCTTCATCGCTTTGAAGTGACAGTATTTGTTCATCCAGCTTTGCTAGCAGTTCCTCAGCTTCTAGCAGCTCTTGATTGAATCTGGTTGCTTTCTTTTTGGCGTTCAATGCTTCTATTGCTCTTCTTTTTTCTTCAACTTGCCTTTGCAGAGATTCTAACTTTGAAATTTGATTTCTCTCATCTTGAGTTTGCGATGTCGTTGCATTGGCTACTGCTTTCTTTTTCTTTGCTGCAAGTGCAGCCTCTTTTGCGTTTCGCTCTTGTATCTGTTTTTGGATTGCTTCCTGCTGTTTTCTAGCATTTAGTTCTATTCTTGAGCTGCGTCTAGCATCTGCCGAATCGCTGTTCTCTGTGGCTGCGGCCGTTGTGTTTACTGGGCGGGTTGGGAGGGTTTCTGACGCATTTTGGTTTGGGTCGGTTGGATCTGGAGCGGATTCTTCTGCTGTCGCGTTTGATGGTGGTGGATTTCTTTTTGGAGGAGGCATAGTGCTTATCTTGGCTACTCTCTCGATCTGATACTAGTCGATCCCCACGGACGGCGCCACTGTTGGGATTTTGGGGAAATCCAACAGGTTGAGATCGAGAGAGAGCAACGAAAGAGAGATATAGACGACGATTGATAGATTGGTATTTATGTATATGCACAAAATTAGGTTACAAACCCCGGGCCAACTGGCTCTCGGGGCTCTCCTCCCCTTCTTATATAGACCCTCGGAGAGGCCTAGTTTACCCTAAATGCCCTTACAACCACTATATTCCCAGCATATCCGAGGGCATTATGGCATTTTGTTCCTCCGTACTGGCCTCCGTGATTCCCGGGTCCTGATGCGCCCGTGAGGATGCGCCACGCGTCCTGGCGCATCCGCGCTGGCTGGCGTCCCTGCCTCCAACTCGGCATCTGGTCCCACGTCGAGCGACGGGGTGGACGCTCACCCCTTCACTTCTCTTGCTCCTCCAAATCCTTCGCCTGAGTTACCTGAGTAAGGAAAAAAGCAAGAAATAATGCTAGTTCAAAGCGAAAAGATATCATGTTCATACCTTCATATTTTTCGAGAGTTAACCAAATTCATGACTCCCAACATCTACACTCTCTCACGTCTCCAGCGATCCGCCGATGGCCACGGCCGTAACACGTCGAGGTGTCGCCTTTCGCCGGCCGCTGCCGAGCGGCCGTTGCACCTGCCGCGTTGCCGAGGCGAGGTACGTGACTACTATATTTCTTTGCTGGCCGAACCTATCTCTTGCGGAGGTGCTCGGGCGCTGAAAAAAGGAAAAAAGAAAAGCAGGAGGAAAACCATATCGGGGAAGCCCAAACTCTCGTCTGTGAGGGGAGTTGGGAAAAATATTGGGATATAAAAAACTATTAAGATATAAAAAAATATATTAGAAAAAGGGAGATCTTTTGAAGACTCTTGGAGAGCTTCTTTCCCAATACTGGTAGGAGTAGGTTTTGGGAAAAAGGGAGACCGGAGACCAAACCGGGGTGTTCAATTCCGTGAAAAAATTTTGGTGAAAAATTTTGCAAGAGAATTTTACTATTTAGGAGTACTAAATGTTGACTAATAATAAACTAATTATAGATCTCGCATGGAAATCGCGAGACGAATCTAATGATGGTAATTAATTCATGATTAGTGAATGTTTAGCAAATGGTTACTGTAGCATCATTGTTGCAAATCATGGCCTAATTAGGCTCATTAGATCATCTCGCAAAGTTACCTGGGGGTTATGGAATGAGTTTTGTCATTAACACCCGTTTACTACTCTATGCATGTAAGATTCTCTTGAGAAAAATTTTGGTGAAAAGTTTTTTGGGAATTAAACACCCCCTGTGTACTCCAATCCAATTGCACCTGCGCGGCCGATTAAAATCTCATCAGCTGATTCGATCCGTATATTTCGCTTACTGTTGATTTTGATGTCTACACTAATGGCCGCCGCCGGGCCGCACTGGGACGGCCTCCTCCCGGAGCTCCTCGCCGACATCCGCGGCCGCCTTGCCATCCTCGACCGCGTCGCCTCCGCCGCCGTATGCATCGCCTGGCGCGCCGCGTGCAAGCCGGAGGCGCCATGTCTGGTCCTTCCGGGGGACACCGAGGCGACGGCCACGATCTACTCCATCGCCGACCGGCAGGCCGCTGCCGTGCAAGCCCCGGACCCCGCGATGCGCGACCACCTCGTCCTGGGCTCGTCGGGCGGGTGGCTGGTCACCGCAGACGACCAGGGGACCATGCGCATCGCCAACCCATTCACCGGCGAGCAGTCGCGACTGCTCGCCATCACAACCATCCCCTTCCTCTTCCTGTACGGCGCCGGTAAAGGCGCATGTTTCGTCCTCGACATGGACGACTACACGCAGGTCCGGTTCGGCGGCGATCCACCCGCTGACAGAAACAGGATCCGGGGGACGTTCTCCTTCACGGAAGCGACATGAGATGGGTCTTGTACCGCAAGGTCGTCCTCTCCGCTTCTCGGCGGGCCGCCATGCTCATCCTGCAGGACCTGGACGGTGCCTTCGGCACGCCGTTCTTCGCGACGGCGGAGGATGCCACGTGGAGGGTGGCCCCCTCACGCGACGGCGTGGAGGACGCCGTCTACCACGATGGCCAGTTCTACTCTATCACCACGTACTCCGGCGTCGTCGAGGCCTGGCGCCGCCGCACCGGCTCCGGCGAGTTCACGAGCAACGTCATCAATGCCGCGCCGGTCTGTCCGTCCAAGATGGATGGGGAGCATCAATCGTGCCGCAAGTACCTTGCCGCAGCATTGGACGGGAAGCTGATGGTTGTGTTCAGGTACAAGAGCCGCTGGGGCGGCGACATGCCCAACCACCTCTGCGAACGCCGCCGGCTGCCGAGCACGAGCTTCTTCAAGGTGCAGGTCCTAGTCGACGATGAAGCCGGAGAGCGCCTCTGGGAGGAGACGCCGGGCATTGGCGACTCGGCGCTGTTCGTCGGCGTGAACGGCTCGCTGTGCGTGTCGACGAGGGAGCACCCGAAGCTCAGGGCCGGATGCGTCTACTTCACCGACGACGACCTGCGGAAGTGCTGGCTAAACAAGGAGGTGGAGCGGGATGTCGGGGTTTACAGCCTCGAGGACGATACGGTGGAGCCGATCGTGGCGCCGGGGCCGAGCTGGCCGCCGCCGGCGTGGTTCACGCCCTCCCTCGCTTGAACGGCAGTCAACAATTTTTTATTTTTTATTTTTTGAGGAAGCAGTCAACAAGTAAATAAACTCGTGTGGGCTCAGCTACCCAGCCTGATAGCTTATTAATGGGCCCCAAGGATTGAGCTGGGCTTGCCCTTTTCTGTAAATTTCTTGCTTTGTCATGGACTTTTGGCTTTCAGTTGCTTTTTTTTTTAATTTCTTCCTTCATCAATGAGATAGCTTTTTTTGTGAATTTCTTCCTTCATCATGGACTTTTGCCATTGTTGAAGAATTTTTCTTATTGTCAAACAATTGTGGTCCTCGTTGCGTGGCGCAGACGAAACTACGCGCGTACAATCACTACCGGAAATCGACGCGCTGCCGTGTGCCTTCTCCTTTGCCGTGAGCCAAAACTCGGGCACACGGCAAAGGACCTCTTTGCCGTGTGCCAGCCTAAAGGCTCACGGCAAAGAAAAAACTCACGGCAACAGGCTACTTTGCCGTGTGCCTCGAGGTCCAGCTCTCGGCAAACGAGGTCCCCGTGAAAATCTTACGGTACCTTCCCTTTATACCGAGGATCCAACGGCTTTACATGACCGAGGAATCCGCGAAACAGATGACATGGCACAAGAATGGACGTCGATACAATCCCGACAAGCTGGTACATCCATCCGATGGTGAGTCATGGACGCACTTCGATTCGATTCATCATGATAAAGCTCTCGAGGCTCGTAATGTACGTGTTGCGCTGGCAACAGATGGGTTCAATCCTTATGGAATGACGGCTGCACCGTACACTTGTTGGCCCATGTTCGTTATCCCCCTCAATCTCCCGCCCGGCGTCCTCTTTCAACGACAGAACATATTCCTGTCGTTGATAATTCCTGGATATCTGGGGCATAATATGAGTGTGTACATGGAGCCTCTGATAGATGATTTGGTCCGTGCTTGGGACGAAGGGGTATTGACATACGACCGAGCTACGAAGACAAACTTCAAAATGCATGTTTGGTACGCATACTCACTGCATGACATGCCGGCGTATGGGTTATTCTGCGGCTGGTGTGTTCACGGGAAGTTCCCATGCCCAGTATGCAAGACGGCTGTGATGTTCATTTGGTTGAAGGAAGGTGGCAAATATTCGTCGTTCGACAAACATCGACAATTCCTCCCTCTTGAACATCCATTCAGACAAGACATAAGAAACTTTACGAAAGGTGTCGTAGTTAACGATCCTGCACCACATATGATGACAGGTGCCGAGGTTCGTGCTCAGTTAGATGCTCTCGCGGTCAATGTAAAAGATGGAGGTTTTATAGGGTATGGTGTGGAACATGCGTGGACTCAGAAGTGTGGCTTGTGGAGGCTCCCCTATATGGATGATATTCTTCTTCCACATAATATTGATGTCATGCACAGTGAGAAGAATCTGGGCGAGGCACTTTGGGGTACAATCATGGACATTGCCGATAAGACAAAGGACAATGTGAAGGCTAGAGTTGATCAAACGAGGTTATGCAATAGACCAAAAATGGACATACCGCCTCCTAAAGGCGGCAAGCAATGGAAAAAGCCTAAGGCCGATTACGTCCTGACGAGGGACCAAAGGAGGGAAGTACTAGCATGGTTCCAAACGCTAAAGTTTCCTGATGGGTATGCAGCGAATCTGAGGAGGGGAGTGAACTTATCTACTCTGCGAATCAACGGGCTCAAGAGTCATGACTACCACATATGGCTTGAGCGCCTTCTTCCGGTGATGGTTCGAGGCTATGTCCCTGAGCATATCTGGCTAGTGCTGGCAGAGTTGAGCAATTTCTTCCGCCAGCTTTGTGCTAAGGAGGTATCTCGGTCCGTGATTGCAGACATGGAAAAAATGGCTCCTGTGTTGCTCTGTAAGTTGGAGAAGATCTTTCCACCTGGTTTTTTCAATCCGATGGAGCATATGATTTTGCACCTCCCGTATGAGGCACGAATGGGGGGTCCTGTGCAGAACCGTTGGTGCTATTCTATTGAGAGATGTCAAAAAGTTCTTCGAACTAAATGTAAAAATAAAAGCAAAATTGAAGCTTCCATTGCCGAGGCATACATTCTGGAGGAGGTGTCAAACTTCACAACAAAATATTATTCTGACAACCTTCCTAGCATGCATAATCCACCCTCTCGTTACAATGCCGGCGAAGAAGAATCGAACCTCAGTATTTTTCGGGGGCAACTCGGAAAGGCAAGTGATGCGACCACCAAGACCTTGAATATTGAAGAGTGGCACAATATCATGCTATATGTCTTGAAAAACCTTGACGAAGTGGAGCCGTACATACAGTAAGTTCTCAACGAACTTGTTCTCGAATATTCACTCTTCTGCATCCAACCCTCCTTTGCGTTTGTACAGGGAATTTCATTTGCAATACTGGCGTCCATCAAGACCACCTACCCTACAGGAATATGACAACCTTTTTAAACATGGTGCGGGAAATGGGATGCCCGATTTCATTTCTTGTTTCAAACAGAAGGTAATGTCCTATTTAGCGTCTACTTAGTATGACATTACAATTTAGCTCGTACTTCATATAACGAATTATCCTGATTGAACTTCTAGGGCCAAACTGATGCGTCAATGAGTCCCGAGTTGAGACAAGTTGCCGATGGCTGTGCCTTTAGGGTCAGATCATTTGGCGCTTATGACGTGAATGGATATCGCTTTCACACAACAAGACACGATCAGAGTCGGCCCAATCAAAGAACCACAAATACTGGAGTGTTCACGCCAGGAGACGATGGGGTCGAATACTATGGAAGAATTGAAGAAATATACGAACTCGAATACTATGGTTCCAAACCTCTCAAACCTGTCATATTCAAATGCCATTGGTTTGATCCTCAAGTAGTGAGATGGACTCCAAATCTTGGGCTAGTCGAAATTCAACAGTCGTCCGTGTACCCAGGCGACGATGTCTATATTGTGGCTCAACAGGCCACCCAAGTTTATTATCTCTCGTACCCTTGCCAAACTAAAGAGCATCTTAAGGGTTGGGATGTTGTGTACAAGGTATCGCCACACGGTAAACTACCTGTCCCAAACAATGAAGATTACAACATAGACCCAAACACATATGACGGAGAGTTCTTCCAAGAAGATGGGCTAGAAGGGAGATTTGAGATAGACTTAACCGAAGCCATCGGAATGGAAGTAGACAATGAAAGGCTTGTTGACGAGGATGCCGGAGATGAGGTTCAGAATGCAATGGACTTAGAATACTTGAGCGATTACGTTTAGGCAATGACAGCGATGATGATAATGTTCCTCCTTTGGAACACAACGCCGATTATATCGAAATGCGTGATAGTGATGATGAGGATTATGGTGTAGCTAATCTCGATCATGATGATTATTTTTAACACATGTAAGTAATTCCATGTTAAATTTACTAGTTGCACTAATTTATTTACAAATTGTACTAATTTATTTTCTAGTCGTACTACTACATTTCTAATTGATGTACTAATTGGCTTACTCTTTTCAAATGCAGGTGATTGAATAAAGATGGTGGGGCGCAACCCGTTGAGGTCGGTTAACTCGCTTTATAAGAGAGTTACCGGCAGAGTTGAGGACTCCGGGACGGCTGGAGGTGACGCTGAGGACTCCAGGACGGCTCGAGGGAGAGGCCAGAGTCGAGGGAGACCCAAGGGTCGAGGGAGAGGCAAGGGTGGAGCGAGTTCCTCGGCGCCTGCATCTGAGGACTCCGGCACGACACAGGGGAGGAGGGGGAGGAAGGCGAGGCCCTCGCTTATGTCACCAGTTTCGGAGTCGTCTGAGGAGGAGGAGGTTCCTTCTGTGCACGGCTCTGAGGAGGAGGAGCAGGGTGGAGGAGGAGGAGCAGGGGGGAGGAGGAGCAGGGGGAGGGTGAGGAGGAGGGTGACGAGGGGGGCGAGGAGGGTGAGGAGGAGGCGACAGGAGGAGGAGCGCGTGTGTACCTACGAGGTCCCTCGAAGCTTCCGGAGCGGCCGATACCTTTAGAGAGTCGGCCGATTATTCAACCCTGTGGGAAAAGGCAAGTAACTTTACATGTTTTCACTACTTTTTTCTTTGATATGTTTAATTTATCTTCATCACTTATGCAGGTACTGGAGGGTGATCGCTCCAGGTGCTCACAGTCGCCTGCCCAATGGCATCCTGAGGCTTTTGTGCAGGTTACACTTCCCTGGCTTGGTGCAGCACGCCGGCAGACTTGAGCCGGCGTATACGTGGGACCACTACATCGCCGTCTTTGATCAACCAGACCGGGAAGGCAGGTTTTTCAACACCAAGGCGGGGCGGGTGGTGGGCGAGCTGTGGGTAAGTCTTCCTCGCACTACATTGCTCAATACATCGCATTCATTTGACATTCTTGAAATAATGACATCGCATCTATGTGCAGGATTTCTTTAGGTGCGAGGAGGGCTCTTTGCAGAGGGCAAATGCGGTGGCTCACAAATTCTGTTACAAACTGGTCACCGATATGCACTACGAGTCTCACGTCCAGGCCATCGTGTATTACTATGGGACATACGAGCAATTGAAAGTTAGCAAAGAAGAAGCCAGAAACATGCGGTTGACTAAGCAACAATTCATGATGGTAAGTATCTCATATACTTGATGATGCCCTACTGATTGATGACTAAGGATTAAGTACGTTCAGTTTTATATGTCATGTACTTGATGATGTGCAGGTGGTTCCTTTAGTGGTGCGCCCAGCACATTCAGTGCTGGGAAATGATCGTGGACAAGTGGCTCGCGGAGGAATGGGAGGAGATCCACAACGCTGCCCGGGAGCAGCGTTTGATGATGCCAGGTGCACCACACCATCAAGGCAACCTTAACACCGAGGAGTACGCGGTTAGATGGGTACGTGAATTCATTTCTTTATTCTAATGGTCAATTCTGATTAATTTGTAACCATCTTGCTGTCTTTTTTGCAGTCGCAAGCACATGGTGGCCAGCCTTGCACCCCGCTCATGGCATATGCTTTGTCCCACAAGGGTAAGGCGAAGTCCGACGTCACCTTCAACCCGCAGGACCCGCCTGAGGCGTACAGCAATCCAACCGTCCACAGCCGCATCAGTGAGTACTCATCGATGGCAAGGGAGGTCCATGGGCCGATTTTGATCCGACCACCGCTGAGCTTGATGGAGAAGTGATCATGAGGGTGGGAGGAGGCAAGAAGCATGGCCGGTACTGGATGGCCGACAGTACACTCGACACGGCCAGTACTCCCACTCTCTCTCAGATTAAAGCCAGGAGCACGAGCTCAGCCCCGCCCATACGCCCACGGCCGACCGCTGCACAGGCCCAGATGGACGCACTCCAGGTAATTTCTGTTGTAACTGTTGTTAATTGATTCGCTTAAATATGTTTTGTATGGTAACATTGGCATGAAATATTGCAGGCCCGAATGGAGCAAGAGATGAAAGCACGGGAGGAGGAGATGGAGCGGAGGTGGCAGGCCCGGATGGACCAAGAGCTGAGAGCACGGGAGGAGAAGTTGAAGGCAGACTTTCTGCAGCAGCAGGAGGCCGACCGGATGAGGCTGGATCAAATGGCTCAGTACTTGCAGAGTATTGGGACGTCGTTAGGTCAAGCGCCGCCATCAACGCTATTCGCTCCACCACCTCCTGCGGATGTTACTCCTGTGAGTCACTTGTCAACTTTTGAAGTTTTATTTCCTCATAATGACTTACAACTTAGAATGACTTAGAAAGAAGCTTAGTGACTTAGAATGACTTAGAAACAAGTTAGTTGACTTAGAATGACCTAGAAACAAACTTAGAATGCTTTTTGTTCGAATGCTTTATCTTTTATGCAGAATCAGTCGGCGGCGTCGAATGATGGGCCCATCGCACCAGACATGTCGCCGCCTCAGCCGCCTCAGTGGATACGGTACGGGCACTTGCCGCAGCTGCCTCCCACCACGTCGTACCAGCAGTGGCCGCAGCCCCCTCAGAGCTCGCCCTACCCGCAGTACCCTCACGGCTCGCCCACCTGGCCGCCGCCGCCGCGCCCACCGCCGTCTCTGTGAGTTCTTTGGACTTGCGCCCTTGTATCGACCTATATGGATTTGTATGGACCTTTTATCGGCTTGTATGGACTTGTATGGAGTTCTATGGATTTGTATGGGCTTGTATGGACTACTAGTGGTTGTGGATGAACGATATTTGAGTTTATTTGCATATGTGGATTATTTGACTATATAAACTGCCTGTGATGGTTATTGTGAATTATAAACTGCCTGTGATATTTATTGTGAATTATATATGCCTGTGATTTGTATTTGGGGTCTCATTTACCAAAAAATCGAAAAAAAATTTGGGGGGGAGGCCTCTTTGCCGTGTGCAATGGCTGTGGCACACGGCAAAGATTGGTGCTTTGCCGTGTGCCACAGCCATTGCACACGGCAAAGAGTGGTGCTTTGCCGTGTGCAATGGCCGTGGCACACGGCAAAGCACCAATATTTGCCGTGTGCCACGCCGTCAGGCACACGGCAAAGGGCCCTTACACCGTCAAGACCACCGTCATTCCAACATATTTTGCCGTGGGCTTAAGTTGCCGTGTGCCCGTGTTCAGGCCCACGGCAAAGAGCCCTTTGCCGGCCAACCTTTGCCGTGTGCTCTTTGCCGTGGGTGGCACACGGCAAAGGCTTTGCCGTGGGCAATATGCTCTTTGCCGTGTGCCCCTAGCACACGGCAAAGGTGCCGATTCCGGTAGTGAATCCACCAAACAAGAGCAAGTCCTATCTATCGGAAGAGTACGAGACCAGTACCCAAAATCGGACGCTTTGAGATTGCGACCCTTTTATAATTCTAGATAATGGATAATGGTAACAATATCTGGCTCGAGGAGGTTCAGTCCACACATTATTACATCTGATAGCCAAACACAACACGCAACCAATTCTAAAAGCATATTAAGAGAGCAACAAAACTATTAATAGCCAATCCGTAAACTAAAGACCATCCATGAGATGCAAAGATGCGAAGACCTGACGTCTCCAATGTATGGCTTGCTTGAATTATCATCTCTCTTTTCTCCTCACTATGCTACAACTGCGCCCAAAGACGAAGCCAACACATTCCTCTGCCTAGGACCTGCATAAAGTTTTAGGTTGGTCTTTATCAAAAACAACATCATTTCTTATGAGCCATATTATCCAACACAAAGCCGATGCTCCTATCAATAAGTTTAAATTTGGTTTTCGCCCTCTCTGTTTCAACCATTGATCAAAAAGATTCTCAATGCTAGTAGGTGGTGCAACTCCAAAAAACTATATGAACTGCACGCTAAAGAAATCTAGCATAGGCACACTAAACAAAGGTGTTGAATTGTTTTCTTCCAGTTACAAAAGCTACATATTTTACTGCCATTCCAATTTCTCTTAGTTAAGTTATCTTTTGTAAGTACGGTCATGGTTTTTTTTTCATCTCCACTCTCTCTTTCACCTGCAGCCATGGCTAGGATTAGGGCCCGTGGGCGAGGTAGCTCACCCATCCGCGGACAGACGGGATGCGTGGCCCGCGGCAGTACGGCAGCTCACTCGTGCTGAACTTTTCTTCTTCTTTTTAAATAGGAAAAAGTCCAAATTACTCCCCTCAAGTATAACCAAAGTTTGAATAACCCCCTAAAGTATATTTTCATTCATTTACCCCCCTCCCCTCCCCGCCCCCCTAAAACTATGCCATTTGGTCCATTTTACCCCTTGATAAGATTTGTCTTTTTTATTTCTCCGCACCCAAGTGGAATCTTAACTTTTTTTTTTGCAAAATCCTAGTGGACATCATAATGTATGCTATAAAAAATATATCATGATTTATTCATCATTATTTTAATAGGGTACAACATTTAATAATAAATTAATCCTTTGAGTGTAAAATATATAAAAAGATAATTATGAAAAATCATAGTATCTTTTTTAGCATGTGTTATAATGTCTACTACCAGCCTACAAAATTTTGAACTAAGATTCAACTTATATGTGAATAAACAAAAATAACAAATTTTACCGAGGAATAAATTGAACTAAATGATATAGTTTATGGGGTGAAGTAAACAGAAACATAATTTAGAGGGTTTATTGGGACTTTGGCCATACTTTAGAGGAGTAATTTGGACTTTTTTCTTTTAAATAATTATTTGATATTTATGGAACAAGTTGGTACATTTGGAACAACTTTTTTCTTTTGCTAGATCGGCCCAACTTAATGTTTTTGGCTAGACTGGTTTGTTCAATCTTGTGTTACCAGTAGAGGTCTCCAAAATAAGCTGCACACATTGGGGTTGGAGGAGGAAACTAGGCCTGAGACTACCGTTGTGAAAAGCCCATTGTGCGATGAGGCCGAGCTGCAGTGTGGTGTAACTTTGAGACTATATTAAATTAAGAAACGGATTAGTCCCGCGAAAGCAACAAAATTCTTAAAATTAAGGGCCAGGAATCCGGCCCACAAACTAAAAGCCTTCGAATCAGCCCACGTCATCAGGATGCACTGATCGTAGAAGGGCATACTTGGATTCAGCTTAAGCCAACTAGATTGGTGGCTTCCTAAAAAAAAAACTAGATTGGTGGACAATAAGAAGGATTTTTTCTTTTTAAATTAGAATAAATTGTAGGCCCCACCTCTAAGAACCTTGATAATTAGAACAAGCCCAACGCAGGTACCAAGCCTTATATGCCTCACCTAAAAGATACTAGCCATGTAGTCCAAGAATAGGCAGAGCTAACAAGCTCACAACACAAGTCTCAGTCTTATCTCAGGAAACACCCCTTCACCTTTTCACTTTACCAAAGGATAAAATATGGAGCAGTCTTCCTACCCACCCCCAACGCGCACTCACCAATGGCCTCTACCTTTTCCTATACCGGGCAACCGGTACCTCTGCTGGCAGCTCTGACACATTATAGGTAGGGGTGGGCACAAAACCCGATACCCGAACCCCGAACCAAAAAAACCCGAGCCCGAACCCGTATTACCCGAAACCCGATGCCCGAAGTTTAATTTCGGGTAGCAAGTCTGAAAACCCGAAATATATTGGGGTAATTCGGGTTCCAATCTCCGGTACCCGAACAACCCGATTTACCCGAAATACAAAAAAAAGCCCATCTGCAGCAGCCTATTATTCAGTCCGGCCCAACTAACACTGACCAAACTAAACCAAAACCTAGACGTATGCACAGCCGATCCCTTCCTGCTAGCGCCGCCCCATCCTTTTCCTATGGGCGCCGCACAATACCATGCTTGGTCGGCTCCATCCCCTTCCTCCCGGCGCCGGCGCGCGACGCCTCGTCCTTTCCTCCGACGCTGCGCCGCTGCCCCACGCCCCCATCCCACAAGCTGCCGGTCATCTCACAGTGCACCGGCTGAAGCACGTGGAGCACTGCAGCACTGCACAGGCAAGTCAACGATGCACCAATACCATTAGCGACCAAGCTGCTTGCGGTGAGGTCCTGGATTGTGGGGATTTGTTGGAATTGTGGGATTTGAGGCTAAGCTTCTTGCGACGAGCTAGCTCCTGCACTTTGAGGCAAAGCCGCTTGTGGGGATTTGAGGCAAATCTGCTTGTGGGGATTTGAGGCAAACCAGCGTTGAAATTCGTTTCTTTTATCGTTGATTTGCTCGATTCATTCACCAAAGACATTGTTGTTTTCCCTTTTTCTGCACATCAGTCGGGTAGTTCGGGATTACCCGAACCCGAACCCGAATCGTCGGGTACCCGAACTGTCGGGCTTTAAATTCCTCAGGTAGATCTCGGGTTTCGATTTTGGAAACCCGAAATTGCAGGAACCCGAATTACCCGACCCGAAATTGTCGGGTAACCCGAACGCCCACCCCTAATTATAGGGCCACCATTTAGTGTGACTTGGACACATGGTGTAAATGCGGCAGGTGAAGCTACAATACACGCTGGAGGGTTGGGCTTGCTCCTATACAGAAGAGGGAGAGATTCTATGAGTAGTGGGTCCCACCTTAAGACCCATGTCGCCCATATACACTCCTGATGCCCTTAGGCCCTCGCCTCTCTACCACTTTTTCTTGACAAGTTACATATTTGCCGCGTATATCTACTTCCAAAGCTAAAGTCGCCATAAACTGAAGATAAACCAATTTATTCATCAAGTTCAGAATGTTTGAATAGCCTTAAATGAACGATTAGTACACAAACTTGACGAGTGGGTGCATTTATGTACAACATCTCTCAAATTGCTCATTGGGGTGCAATAACTTGGTTGGTGGGTGCACTTAGATACATAATCTCTTTAATTGTTCATTCAGGCACAACAACTTGGTAGGTGAGTGCACTTAGGTACATCATCTTCTTCCCTAGATTTTCAAATCCCTAGAAATCATATAATGGAACAACTGTCAAAATAAATACCATTGCATGGACATGACAGAATTACGAAAAGCCAAGTGATGCATCTTGTAGGGGCTTCACGTATCCATGGACAAGCAAGATGTGTCCATAGATACTATACCCTGCAAAAAGATCCACATGCTACTAGTCGTGTCATTAGACACGACCTAGCCTTCGTCTACAACTTGTAGCAACATTCAATCCGTCAATGCACCAATGTTCGTCGAAGAGGAGCATCGTGTGATCCGTTTTATGACAAGTACAATGAGAACATTTCTGTATGTGGAAGATCACCTACAAGTATTCTGTGGTTCATTGCCATTGCCGCTCGCCTTTTTGCCATGGTTGAAAGCCTCGTTTTATTGCCAAAGTACACTTGATTGAGGAAATCAACTATTAAAAGGTCTACTTGCAATTTTTTCTTAGTCCCACACAACCTCACACATATTGTTAGATCAGCTGCTGCCATGTCAAAAGTTTGCCCGCTTGTCACGTTCATGAGCAAGCACACACCTGATTGCAAAATTTACTACACCCAAATAAGCAATAAAATTGATGTACCTATATGCAACAGCCTGCTAAGTTATTGTATCCAAGTGAGTAATTTGGAGAGATGATGTACCTATCTGCACCCACTTGACAAGTTATTGTATCCAAATGAGCATTCAGAGAGATGATGCACCTAAGTGCACCTCTCTGTCAAGTTTGTGTACTAATGGTGCATTTAACTCAAAAAAAAACTCTAGAAAAGAAAGAAACTCAATGCAAATAACGCACGTGCACCAACCATATATACATGTGTACAAAAAGATTGCATACTGGGAACAAACGGAAACAAATCAACTTTATATGAATTGTTAGCACACCCAAAATACTACCGGGTAGCACTCGTGACTCATTATAAATACCACGAGGCCAACCCACACATGATCTTTCTACACTAGTTTACACTGCGTTGGGGATCTCACTAGCTAAACTTCCACACAAACACACATCACAAGAGATCGATCGGATCTCATTTGTGATTAGCGGAGACAACTGCTAGCACGACAAGCGTTCTGATAGGAAAAAAACAACATTATCAAGAGAGGTAGGTCTGAACATCCCTGATACCAATTGTTAATGGAGTTTTATTAACCATGTTCCTTCTACAGGCATGCACGCACGTTGATGCTCATATAGAGTAATATACAACCAATTTCTGTACAACTTAGTTACATTAAACACATATATGAGTATAAACCCATCATTGCACAAAGTTTAGAAATGACTTAGCTACCCCTTATATTTCTCATGTCAAACCAGCTAATAACTATTACTAATTTTGCAAGTTCCTGTGCTTTTATATATAGTACACTACTGCTACTACATCCAATGGTTCAAAACAAAACCGGATCAAATAATGGCAGGGACAACTGGTGAAGGTGAAGGCGCCGCATGTCATGAAAGAGCTTTCATCAGCTGTGCAATCACAAGGCCGCCACTGCACGGCACTCAGAAGGTTCCCATTGACACTCGTGCACCCTGTGAAAGGATCACGAAATGCCCACTTGCCAGCGAGAGCTAGCCATCCATGTCTAATCAACAAAAGGTCCCAAGTAAACGGACTGACGAAAGGAACAAAGGAGAATTCTAGGGTTAGGAAATTACTATGTGCACACCAACTCCTTCACTTCGTATATATTCGGTGCAATGCAAGTGTCATCTACCTTTTTAATATATTTTGTTTTGTGTGGTACTAGGCGATATTTGTTTCTCTACCTGTTGTTAGTCATAAAGAGTACGAAGTTAAATAACTTGTGCCGCAGAAGGACTTACATGATTAAAAATGTGCTGCATAATTGATTATGTATACCAAATAAGTGTAGTTGTGTATTGTGGTTCATTTAGAAAAATATGTATTGTGGTCTTTTAGAAGAAGTCTGACAAATCCTGACTCTATCTGCTTAATTACTTTCGGAGGTAGAATAAAGCAAATAATCATTACATTTGTCCAGTCCTGCCGCCTGTGGTGTCACTGAGGGTCCGGGACTGAGTTTGATACTGCACGTTTAGTGGACATCTTCGTTTAAGCCGTTTCTATGAAACCAACTTATGGAAAATATTTTCATAATATTTGGAGAAGTAGAACAGTAATTCACCTAGCAAGATATATTTTCTCAGCTTTCTCTCCCTTTAACTGCATTTTCAATTTGATAGAAGAAAATTCTACAATTTTTTTGTTTCAAGTAGCAGAAAAAATACTCCACGTAAAATTTACCCATATTTTGACAAAATAATATTGTGTCTTCTGTGATACTAATTCAGAAAGAAAAAAAAGACGCCCCATATATAATTATATACTCGTAAGATACACGTAGGCGTTGCCACTAAAGCAATGCAATGTCTCCCTGTGACAGCAGCATATCTAATAAGTACAGCTACAATAGCTTTCAGGTACAACCGAAACATGTATGTATCACATTTAGTGCGACAGTGCTTACTAGAACATCACAAAGTTAAGCACCATCACTTGTGTGTTTGTGTGTGTGTTAATCAAGCGCGTGCGCATAGCATTTCGGATGCGGCATGGATGCTTGGAGGGGGCAGTTAGTCGCGGGGCCCACAGGACAGTAGGTTGCAACGACCTCTAACTACCGGCCGGCCCGGGGACGGGGCTGGGAGTGTGGCCTGTGGCTGGCTGCTTTAATGCCACTGGAAGTGAAGTCCACTTTGCTGGGAGTGTGAAGCACTCCACTCCACTACCACTCTCCCCTCCCCTGCAGCTCTGGGCTGTGGCTGTGCAGCTCCTCCATCTTCTCTTGCTCAAGCCACACACGTCACACATCTTCATCTTCTTTAATTTCCTGATTAGTTGGTGGCTCTAATCTAGCTACTCAACTCAACTTGAGCCAAACACCCACCGCTCTTTTCCAGTACCATCACACTCACTTGCATTTCCATGGATTCGTGATCTCATCGCGCACAGTGAGTCGCAATTCAAAAAAAAAGGAGTGATTAGACTTTGTTCTGTATGGGTATGTTTGGAACGCATGCAAGAATTACATATGATTTTTTTAGAGCTGATATAGTTAAAACTAATAAAGTGAAAGTTATGTTTCTATGCCATCACGCGTGGGTAGATTAGTAC
Source organism: Alloteropsis semialata (assembly GCA_004135705.1). NCBI lineage: Eukaryota > Viridiplantae > Streptophyta > Magnoliopsida > Poales > Poaceae > Alloteropsis > Alloteropsis semialata. The sequence continues at coordinate 7,163,299 of CM014276.1, read as the reverse complement.
TTGTATCTTACTGAAAGTTGCACGGAACTCTTTGATCTGGATGTGCCAGAAAGCAACGGGAATTTGTTTTGTATAGTGAAGAATAAGTGATCTGGAGATAAGATCGACAGAGAATTCTCTACAGAAACATAATTCGTCAAGTGGGTACTACTAGTACTTTATAAAAAAGAAGATTTCATCGGGTCTGAGGTCAAAATGCTAGAAGAGAGAGCTCCGCGATTGCTGATTGAATCTGTTTCTACCTACTGAAAATATATGAATTTGATTTCAAACTACATTTAATGGAAAAAAAGTTCATGGCTTGTTCCGATTGAATTAATCTAGAGACAACAACGTTTAGGAAAAATGTCACCCTTTTGCCGATTGTCATTTACTAGTACATCATATATGGACAACATATTGGTCAAAAGAATGTGGAAATCATGTTTCACGCTAGCTATCGATCAGTGGGTTTTAATCAAATATACACGAGAAAGAATTGTCTTTATGTGTAACATATTGCTACACGCTCGCCAAAAAAATATATAGACTTCTAATATCATTTTTTTCAAAATCAACATGCTTAGCAATATCAACACATTTCAATCAGACTTATTTTCTCAAATTAATACTACCATCTTTCTTTGGAGGAAAAGAATGTGTGAATCATGCTTCCATCTTTTTGTGCCATGGAAAAGGAATAACAAGAATGGGATCTAAGAGATTAAACTAGAAGAAGACGGAGGACTTGTTCTTAATCATGAAGTCATGATGAACTGTGTACAGAGTATAATGCCAGTAGGGTAGGTGAAGGTGTGTATGCAGCTTGCATGTGTATAATTCTTAGATTAGACTAGGGGTGGGAGTGATGAATAAGTTGCTATGAATTAAGAAAAACCAGGCTTTGTTAGGCTCCATGTGCCATTCGCACCCAGTTACCTGACATTTAGTACTCCCTACAAGATGCAGCAGCACTTGAATAACTAATAAATAGGCCATACTTTGAGGCTTTATTTTTCTCAAGACACAACTTTTGGATTTCAGAAGAAATCTGCTGACATTAACTTTTGCTATAGAAAAATCATGTTAATTTCAACTGGAATGGGTAAAAACTAAAAACATACATGAGAGCATATAATTAAATATCCTTATATATGCATGCACTGCGAATATAATATATGGACCTTTAATTTCTAGTTGTGGTTAGGCGTAGATTAAAACAAGTTAGTGCGAAAACGAAATTCCTATCGTTTGTCAACCCTGCATGATATCAAAGCATTAAAGCATCACATGGAGATCGATTTAATTTGTTGGTAACCGAAAATGAAGGCTTACTGAAAATCATGAAGCAAGATTACACACCGACGTGCTGTGCGCACATGTTTTATATAAGTATATTAGTTTCCAGCGGTTGGAGCCTTGGCATTTGGTGATGGTACGATTGAGCTAGGCGGGCACCTGTGTGGTTGGGAAAGTGAAGTGATGTTGACCAAACCCATTGCTAGTTCATCCGAGAGCAATCAACAGGCGCTTGAGGAGGTATATATGCTAATTCTCGTTAAGTTAATTAAATTAGGGACGGGATCATACTACTCCGGCCTTTTAAGTTTTAACATGATACCCATGCATCACAGCTTCTTATGGCGAATTCTGGATAATTCTGTCCGATGCGGTGATGCTGACTCCTGATCCAGTTCCAAAATCCACACAAACAGTTCTAGTGGCTATGCTCTAATTGTATACATCAAACACGCGAATTGTTCTTCTATTCGTGAAGTCACAGCTGTGGTGATTTCAACATGTGTACTCTATATACTTTTCGCTGTAGAATGGAAAGGAAATTCGAGCCATATATATAGGAAGATATTAATAAATCTAGTATTTTTTAAATAAAATAAATGGAATATATATAAGATGAGAAAGTTGCAAAGGAATGGAAGAGAGTGGAGGGCCAATAGAAAACATGTGTGTGGGTGGTGTGAGGGATGGTTGGAGGCCATGGGTTGAGGCCTCTCACTCAGCAGCGTCATGGTCAGGGGCCGCCAGCAGCAGGGAGGCAGTCTGGCCCGGTTAGTTAGCATGTTGCCCCGTTGTCCGCTGCCCCACCGCACGAGCTGCCACACACCCTCCTCCCCGCCGGAACGATCGGATCCTCTGCACCC
>CM014276.1:7139857-7160158 GCA_004135705.1 Alloteropsis semialata | reverse complement strand
GATCACATGGAGATAAGCCAAGATGTTCTCAGGAATGGGGATAAAGCCAGTGAGAGTGGTGATGAAAAGGCACAACCAACAAAGAACTGTAAGCCTGATAGCATTGTGTCAGAGGACTGTTCAGTTGATGGTTCTCATGAAGAAATATCTAAAGAATGTGTGGATCATCAAGAGAATTCTACAGTACATAATCTTCACAAAGATAACAAGAAGAAGCAGAAGTGGGGTCCAGAGCTGCTGATTGAAAGACCTAGGAGACATGTTGGTGATAACAGAACAGTGCTCCAAAAAGCTGAAGAATTGAAGAGCATTAAAAATCTGGAGATGCCATCCAAAACTTCAGGTATATCTTTTGCTAGTCTTGAGACTGGCTCACTTGCTTGTATTGCCGCTAAAGTTCATATTAATATGGGTGTGGATACAGTAGATGTGGTTAATAATATTGAACATCTTAAAGCTCTTGAAAGCTTGAAATGTAGTACCTTTGAGGATAAAAATCCAGAAGTGTTGCTCCCAACCAATCTGGACATTGTTTTACATAAAGAAGTAGAGGATAATCCTTCTCTGATTGTTGACAATCATGAGAATAAATATGCAGGAAGTGAGAAGGTCACTTGGTCTCAAGTGGTCCAGAAGAATATGAATCAACAAAATTCTAAAACTATTACTGATGATAGGAGCTTTTTGGAACATAAGAGGCCTGAATAAGGCTGGCAGGCTTGATTGCCTGAAGGACTTTATAGAGTTTAATAGACTAGATTTTGTTTGTATCCAAGAAACTAAAAAGAGCAGTTATGCTCAGTCTTTCTTTAACTCTGCTGGGAGAAACTTCACATGGAATTATTTGCCTGCTAATAATACTGCTGGTGGTATTTTGGTTGGTCTGAAAAGTAATGCTTTTAATATCCTACATTGGGATGCTCAGGATTATAGTATGAGTGTCTCTGTGGAAAATGTCCAAGACAAATTTAAATGGAAACTTGTATGTGTATATGGCTCTGCTTATGAGCAACATAAACAGGAGTTTATTGATGAACTACATAAAATTTCTGATTGGTCTGAACCTATGCTAATAGGTGGAGACTTTAATCTTATTAGGGTGGCAGCTGATAAGAACAATGGAAATATTAATTTCCACTGGGCTGATAAGTTTAATAATTGGATTAACCAAGGTGCATGGATAGAAATCAAGAATCCTACTAGAAGTTTTACTTGGACCAACAACCAAGATGAGCCAATTATGGCAAATCTAGACAGAGTCTTTGCTTCAACCAATTTTGAAGCCCAGTACCCAAATCTGAGCTCTAGAACAGCCCCTAGGCTGGGTAGTGACCATGTCCCTATTATTGTGGATCTTGGAATGAACCCTGTTAAGAAACCTTATTTATTTAGATTTGAAAAATGGTGGCTGGAAAAAGAGGAGTTTATGCAAGTTGTAACCAAAACTTGGGAAACTCCTTCTAACAAGGAAGACCCACTAGACATTTGGCAGTTTAAACTCAGATTATTGAGGAAAAAGCTTAAAGGCTGGTCCCTAAATATTAATGCTGACATGAAAAAACACAAGCAGAGCCTCCTTGAGGAGTTTGATATGCTTGATGTCTTTTCTGAACACAACCAGCTTGCTGACTCTGATAAAAGGAGAATGCAACAAATTCAAGAGGAGTTAGAAAGTATCTGGCATCTAGAGGAAATTAAAGCCAAACAGAGATCCAGGGACAAGCACATTAAGGAAGGTGATAGGAACACATCTTACTTTCAAGCTCTAGCTAATCAAAGGAAACGTAAGAAAGCTATCCTGGCCATTCAAGGCCCTCAAGGTTTAGTTACTGAAAACAAAGATATGCTGGCTGTAGCCTCTGACTTCTATAAATCTCTTTTTGGCTTTGAGGAAAAACCTGACATGCATCTAAGCGAAAACTTTTGGAGTAACACTGATTTAGTTTCTGATGAGGAGAATGAGCTATTAAGTTCTCCTCTTTCTGAACAAGAGATTAAAGAAGCCATCTTTGGGTCTTATGCTGATGGGGCACCTGGACCAGATGGCTTCTCCTTTCTCTTCTACCAACAATGCTGGAACATTATCAAGTATGACTTTATGAAGTTAGTGGAGGCCTTTAATAGAAATGAGTTGAATATAGAACGGCTGAACTATGTCATCTTAACCTTAATCCCAAAAGAAGCTAATGCAACAGAGATGAAGAAATTCAGGCCTATTGCCCTGATTAATTGCAGTTTCAAGATATTCAGTAAAGCTCTAAATAATAGACTCATTAAAGTGTGTGATAGGTTGATTTCAAATAACCAAACTGCCTTCATAAAAGGTAGATATATTCTGGAAAGCGTAGTAGCTGCCCACGAAATTATTCATGAGGTTGCTAGAAAAAAGGAAGCTGGTATTATTTTGAAATTAGACTATGAAAAGGCGTATGATAGAGTGAATTGGAGTTTTTTGGAAGAAGTGTTAATTTCTAGGGGTTTTAGCCAACAGTGGGTGGACTGGATTACCAGGCTCACTAGAGGTGGTTCTGTATGTGTAAGAATGAATGATGAAAATGGTAGCTATTTTGCTGTAAGCAAAGGTCTAAGACAGGGGGACCCTTTGTCCCCCCTGCTCTTTAATCTGGTAGTTGATGTTTTTACCAAGATGCTCCACAAGGCAGCTTCTCAACAGCTGATCCAAGGTCTTTTACCAAATACATTTGATGGAGGAATTATGAGTTTACAATACGCTGATGACACTTTACTTTTCCTTAAGCATGATTTAGAACAGGCTAGACATTTTAAATGGCTGCTTGTTTGTTTTGAGAATCTTTCTGGCATGAGGATTAATTATGAAAAAAGTAATCTGATTACATTAGGTGTAACAGAAGAGGATAATAATATGCTTGCTAGAATTTTCTGTTGTAACATCGGTTCTTTACCTATCACATATTTGGGTGTGCCTTTACATTGCAATAAACTTAGAAGGGAGGATATTCAGCCTATTATTGATAAACTGATCAAAAGAATTGCTGGCTGGAAAGGAAGGTTGCTTTCCAGTGCTGGAAAGCTTACCTTATTAAAATCCTGTCTAGCAAGTATCCCCATATACCTATTGTCTGTGATTAAATTTCCGAAGTGGGCTATTGAGAATATTAATTCCCAAATGGCTAACTTTCTCTGGCATGATGCAGATGGTAAACATAAATATCACCTCTCCAACTGGCAAAGTATTGCTCAAAGGAAAGAGTTTGGTGGCTGGGGGATCCCTGATTTAGGTAACTTAAACCTCTGTTTGCTTGCTTCTTGGATAAATAGGTATCACTTGAGTGATAGCCCTATCTGGAAACAAATAGTAGATGATAAGTATATTAATACTAACCCAAATATTTTTACCTGCAATGAATCTGGTGTATCCCCTTTTTGGAAAGGAGTTCTTTGGGCTGGTAAAGCTGCAAGGATTGGGGTTAAATGGAAAGTTGGGAATGGCAAAACTGTTAGATTTTGGGAAGACTGCTGGTTTGGCAATTGTAGCTTAGCCATCCAATTCTGGGAGTTATATATTATAGCTAATCAAAGAAATGTGGCAATAGCCGAAGTGTGGGATGGGAATGAGTTGCAAATCTCCTTCAGGAGAAATGTCTCACAGCAATTAATGAATAAATGGCTGGAGCTTGTTAGTATTGTAGAGTCTTTGTCTCTCTCACAAGAAGGAGATATCATCCTTTGGACTTTTGATGGTACTAACAAATTCTCAGTACAATCTATGTACAAAATGATTAGTTTTAGAGGAGTACAACCTATCTTCACCCCATCGGTGTGGAAAATTAATGTCCCACCGAGGATCCAGATTTTCCTTTGGTTGATAGCTAATAATAAGACTTTGACTAGGACTAATCTTGCAAAAAGAAGGCATGTTGACTGCTTATCATGCTTATTTTGTTCTGAACAGGAAACTGTTACACATCTCTTCTTTGATTGTTGTGTAGCAAAGGCCTTATGGCATTACATAACTGAGATTTATTCTATAGATATTGGGGCTGACTTTGAATCGGTGGCTAGATGGTGGGTTATTGATAGAAAGAAAAGTGCTCTGAATATTTGTACATCCGCATTAATGTGGATTATTTGGAAAACACGTAATGAAATCTGCTTTCAGGGCAAGGAATGGCGCAACCTAAAGATCTTAGTGTCAAGAATCCTGGAAACTCTGAAGAATTGGAGGACAATATGTGTCGCTGGTCGTTTGGAGGACCTGGAAAGGACTATCTCTGCTCTGGCAACCAAGCTCACTCATCCTCTACAACTGGCTGCCAGCTCCTCGACACCATCAGGTTTGGGAGCATCCAATGGCGTCCAGGACTGCAACGTTGTGATGCTGGGGACTGTCCATAGACAGGATACAGCTGGGATCTTGCCGATTCTTCCTGCGAGTACTGATATGCTAGTTGAGAATATTCAGATTAGTGAGAGTGAGCCTATGGTGTTCCATTTAGATGATGAACTTTTCTGTGATCAGCGGGCGCGCTGCTAATACGGCACTGAATTGTATCGAACTTGAACTTTGTTCCTTGGAATAAAGTGGGGAAACCTGTTCTCTAAAAAAAAAAACAAGCAAACAATGCAGCTGAGGAAGACATATCATGGTGCTTCGAGCATATCGATGACCGATTAATGTGGAAATTTAGACAGGACTCGGCATCAGAGTATGTAGAGCCTGTTTAGTCGCAACGTCAGATTGAATCTTTAGATTCATACCGCAAAAGGGAGACAGAAATTTGAAAATGCTGATATTCAAGGGAAAGTGTATATCTGATAAGTTTATGGTATGCTGATTTTCAAGCATAAGTTAGTGGGTAGTGGTTGAAGCCATAATTCAATCCTTGGACAACTACCGTGAAATTGTGCTAGCATATCAATATACTGTTCGCCTAGAGTGAAATTAGCTTATCAGTGCACTGTTTGAGCATAGAGATTTGGGGCCAATGTTAGAGGAGACAAAAGGTGGGGTGGAGGCTTGAAGTGAAAAGGAAGTGATTTCAACATGGAAAAGAGACTTCTACACACTTCTTTTTCAACACTTGTAGAGACCTCTCAGTCGCCTCCTTTTGCGCCAAATGCCTTGTTGATTTCCCAAATGGAGTAAAGGTTCAACATAAAAAATGAATAATAGATCTTTTTTATTTTCTACTCCTAATCTTGCTTCTTTGCTGCTTTATGTTTTTTTATCACCTTTTTATTCACCATCTATAGGCAGCATGACAACAGTTAAGACTTGGATTAATATATATGCTCATGAATATAATGTAATGATCTGGAAGATAAATATAAATTCCTAGTGTAATCTTTTATAGTAATGATATCTTGTCTTATCTTTGACATGTTAGAATGATGCTGCATTTTTTATAATGTGATTAATATGCTCTAGCTTTTTTTTCATCATTACATTTTCACCTCAAAAGTTAAATACCAATAGACATAAGTAAAATTACTTTTTTATAATTTTATAATTCATATCATGATAGTAGTCCAGATTTTGATTAGATACGAATACACTTCTAGTGTGGCACAAGACACCTTGCATACACCAAATTAGCCGCTTCCTTTTACTGTAGGTCAAGTGTTCAGTGCAACCGCTTCCTGAACTCTACCCATTAGCTCACTCCATCCACCCCCTTTAATTAGTTATATTTATGCAATGATCCAAACATTACATGTCAATGAGAGGAAATGAGTGATCTTTAATCATTTGATACCGTGTAAAACCGTTGGCACAAGAATAAATAGTTTTGTTCAGGTCAGAGGTTGGTTGGCTTGCTTGCGTCCCACTCCTGTTTTTTAAAGGGAGAGGCAGCAGCTACGGCTGTTGCCTGTCTTTGAAGCTGCAACAATACTTAGGTGTGTGGTGTGTGTTATGGTGTGGTGTGTACTAGTAGCCTGGTAGTGGAGATGGTGTAAGTGTAAGCAACTGCTGCACTCCCCTCCCTAATCTCCATCTAACATCTCTCTCTCTCTCTCTCTCTCTCTACCATGCCCACAAATGGAATTTTGGCATGATCTGTTTTTTTAAAATGGCTGTTCAAATCATGAGAGATGCTCAATGATTAGATAAATAAGGCGTTCTGATAGAGAGCTAATGGGGCAGTAATACATGGCTCCCACATCTCTTGTCATGGCCAATTTGGTACATAGATTTTGTTGAAGTAGCGGCTGCTTCTACGCAACTTACATGCTTTATGCGTAGAAGAAAATTCCGTGGCCACTAGCATCCTCATTGCGCGGCTTGGACATGAAGGTTCTTAGCTCTCAATTTACTCGGCATTTAAGCTGCTTATTAATCTGTATCGGTTCTATTATTCCTGAGCTCAAGAAGACTGTTCTTAAGTTCAGACTCGTTCGTCATGTCTTTGCTTGCCCTGCACTCCCATTTCCGTCATCAGAGAATGTAAGACATCAGATGTTCATCACTCCCATGCCACTTGCATGCTCAATGGCAACTACCTAGTAGCTGTATAGGGCTAAAATACTTGCATTGGAAATTCTACAGCTTCCAAAAGAACAACTAGACTCAGAATTGTGCCTCCTCGCAAAAACGAAATAAATAATAAAAGGAATAAAAGAATAATAGAAAAGGGCGTTCAGCATCTTGTAAAAACAAGAAAGCCAAAATAAAAGGAAATTGCGTAGAGGAGATGCAAGTTACCTGACGGAATTTTCTTTTTGCGAGGTGGTCTTGAAGATTTTCCCGTGAATCCAACATGTTCCAAGCAGAGTACACGTGAACCGTTACAATCTGGCCCTGAATCTTGCATATTAACTCACTCTTCCCGGATTTTTACACATGTGGTTTGGCTTGAGATGACAGTAAATATATTACACTATAAACCAGTTTCTCAACAGAGGAAGCGACAGTGTTAAATTAAGAGAAATGAACTGATTCTAAACATTGACCCCATCAACTCACTTAATACTGGATCTGAAAAGCATATCAGGAAGGGTGACGCTACCGTCAAATTCATCTCCATAAGTTGCATTGCTATCCATTGACTTGTGCAAAGGATATGAAATAGTGCAACAAGAGCTACTCTTCACCAGATGAAGAGATGATAGTAGTACAGTTAAGCCCACTGACACATGTTGACTTAGGCAATGTGTAGTGCACTAAGCACTTGCTGGTCGTTGCTGGCATGTTGTCTCCATTGCAACCAACCCAACCCTCATGTTCGTCCTCATCATTGCAGCATTGGATTTAGTTATTAATAAGAGCTTACGACGTGTCGGAGAGATTAGTGATTTTCTTTTGTCCATGTGGAGCTCTGTTTGAAATTGTCTGATAGTTTTCAATTACAATGCAGTGTACTCGGCATTTTCTGTATTATGTATTCTGATTAACTCGATTCCTGAGCTCAACGAAGTTAGATGCTGTTCCCAATTTCTTCTCGCCCTGTTGCTTGCCCTGCGCTTACAGTCCTGTCATCAAGGACACCGACAATTCAACTTGCACCATCAAGGGTAACAACTGCCTACTATTTTTCTCTAGTACAATTCGGCTTCAATGTTGAATTTCAATACAAAAATCTGTTTGAACCAAGGGCGGATTCAAGGGGAAAAAAATACACCAAGTGGATCCTTCCCAGGATGGGGGCACCAAATTTTTAACTTTCAGGTAACCTTTTGCAGAATGGATGACAAATAAAGAAACAATCTCATCAGGTAAGGTCCATTGCACACCTATAGCTCTTCAGAAGAATAAAAGGAAATTGGCTCCCAAAATTTTATTTGCTCTTGGAAAAGGAAGAAGAATAATGACAACAGGTTTTAGCACAGCTAGGATGCAGCTTAGTTGTGCTAAGTGGTCAGCTGCTCGGATTGATCCATCCCCGCATTGCGTGCAACCCGCTTCCGCATATGCTTTAACAGTTCATTCCAATATCTTGTGCAAAACAAGGAGAGGGACAAATTTCCAGGTTGCTTCCAACAGTTCATTTCAATATGCTTCAACAATCTTTTTTTATAGTTTCCGTGAAATTTCCAGGTTGCAAATAGGTGGATATATAAACTCATATGATCGGCTCACATTATTTTGCTTCAATCTTTGGTTTGACCCCATACACCGCCAGGTCATTTAAACAGCGTGATTTCGGCATAAGCTTGTTGTAAACATGCTGGCATATTACAGTGAGTGGTGCCTGTATAGGACGCTGAGGAGCCTATTCTATTCATTGACTCCAATGAGCTCAGCTAATACTGGATCTGAGCAGCATCAGCAGATGTAGAAGACATAGCTAGGATCACAAAATGGATTGCAAAAGTTACCATCCATTGACTTGTGCACAGAAATGGGATCAGGAGAGGATGGTGCAGTTAAGCCATTGATACTGTTTGACTTGGGGCTATGTGCTGTGCACTAAGCCATGTTGTCATGCCTGCATTGCAACCAACCCAACACTCATGTTCCTCCGCATCATTGTAGTCTCGGATTATACAGAAATTAAAAAGAGGTTAATTACAACGTGTCAGGGAGGCAGTGGATTGCAATGAGATCGGGGAATTTCTTCGCATGTGGAGTCTAGCTAGTTTCTCTGCCACATCACGGCGTCAATCTTGCTCCTTCGGCACATGGTATTGAAAGTTTACACTGTCGATTAGATTTCTTTACAAACTTGATCTAAAGTTTCAGAAATTGAGCTGAAAAAAACCCTGCTAACCTAGAAACAAGATAGGCTATACCACATTTACGGGAGCTTCATGTTATATTATTCTTTAGCCCCACATAGAAAATGAATAATGAGGAGCACAACATATAGGAGGTGATTGCTCAAAAAAAAATATAAGAGGTGAGACAGCCCTCACCTATCATGCTATGTTTTTTGGTTGAGTTAGGCACGTCTGGTTATGGATGGGCTTTGGTGTACAAAAGCTTAGTGCGGCACCAGCTCACTGCTAAGCAAAGCTGGACCAGACCAGACCATTGTGCACTCACAAGTGGTACTTAGAGCCCAATGTTGAAAAAACCAGAACACCTGGCCCGTAGGTATAGACCAGACTATGTACACACTAACAACTCTTATTCGGAGCATGGAAGGTTGAAAAGCTTGGAATATCTCCAAGTCACATGGTAACAAGAGAGTGCCACACGTGTGTGACATGAAGACTTAGGCTCAAACGGATGGGCCTAGTTGGGCGCCAACTTTTGGGTGTGACAAGTTATGCTGGACTGCTGCAGAGTCTAACAAATCTATGTGAATCATGCAACTTCATAAACAATACACGTTGTACAATGACACTATATAAAGAAGGAAATGAATTGTTCAAGTCACTGCATAACCAACAATTCATGTAAATTCATGGCACCAAGAACATTTGTATGGAACTGGATGTCGATGTCATCAAGGATATTATAAGATGGGAACGGAAAGTGTTTAACTTGTATATCATGGTCATGACCGAAATGTTCTCAATGATCGGGTTTCACTTAGGATCTGGGCCTTCCGTCCTTGCAGCCGTTAATAATTATGTTGCAGGTGTTCATGGTGCGCGCATCTAGCAGATTGTGGTTCCAGAGTTTGATCATAAAAAACCTCCAGCACCTGTTTTTGGACAAGAGATCTCCAATAAAATAACACATATGAAAATGCATGCCTGCTGCAATCCGCAGACATGCATAAAACCGTGTAGCAGTCACTCACCCTAGTAGGGAAGGGTTTTGAGCAAGTAACTGTCCATGAAGCTGGGAGAATGCTTTACAGGCCCATGGCATATGACTATCAGCTAGCACCCTGCATTTTACCACTCAATTTTCAGTAAAAAGATCCAAACATATAGGTCAAGGACATGCAAGCAAAGTCTGACAAACTAAACTGAGTTCCAGGGGAAAAAAAGAAAGATTTATTAGGGTGAGTGCATATGTAGTCAAATTCAAATATAGATTGTATAGTCTGATTAGGATTGAAGCATATATTTTAGTTTTGAATGTTGTAAGTCTGATCTAGGCAATTCTCTTTAATAAAATGATATATGCAGCTCTCTTGCATATTTGACAGCTCCCCTGTGTATTTGAGAGGAAGAAAGCTGCTACAGGCTCTACATGTGATGGTGCATTCCTAAAGAAAAAAAAAAGTTTGTGGTGGCATTTAGCAGCACATAATATTACATTGGTTAGACTGAAGAATCTGTTTTATCAAATCATCTTAGTGGCAATGTTAGGACTTTATAGCATTACTAAATTTTCAATAAATTGACTATTTTTTTTCCGAATAACTCACCTAACCTATGCTTGTTGATCATAACTATTGCGGCAGTTCCATATTGAATACTGCAAATACATAAATTAATTCCCAGTAATAGGATGTCAAATTTTCTATACCCTAGCAAACATACCAGACCTAATCTAAACCAGATGATGTACAGCTATCTACATGGTTACCAGCCAGTTGAATATATATACTAGTTCTAGACTATCATTAAGTCTCAAGTCTAACTCAGGTCAGCTACCCTACCTCAACAAAAGAAGGCTATCTTTTCTAAAGCATGCCATAGTAGTGAACACAATTTGAGCTAGTCCATCAACAGCAGGAAGTGAAATCACTTCTATTTACTATGATAGCCAGAAATTAAATGGAAATATTGAGGATGGACCTGACCTTTGTCTTGAAACAAACGAATTCCACATATGCATAATACATTTTTCATCTTTTGTAATATTAATGAAATCATCAAGCATCTGCATTTAATCAGAAAGTTAAAATAACAAGAATTATTGAATTACTACGCAGAAAATACAGATTGTTTGCGCTCAAGCTAAGGTAGCAGACTGCTCATATTCCAGTATTGTGCAAGAACAGAGCAAAAAGATTATCACAATTTACCCTTCTATCTTCAAAGTCGGCAACATCATCATCAACTTCGTCTTCACTATCATGATCTGAGAGAACTTCTTCAAATGCCATTTGCTACAATAAGGATATGATTAAGCTGGATTGCAAATATATGAACGAATGATGTTGGAGGCTGCTAATTTAGCAAGATGAATACAATGATATGCCGCTCTACTGCGTTTTTGAGAAAAAAAAAGGGCATAACACGTAAGATGAAAAATTGCCCAAAAACATTTGGACATGGAGACAAAAGTGAGGTAAGCTAGCCTTGCAAAACATCTTCAAATACCTACAACATTATATCAGGCCTTCCTGTCAAATTGGTTGAGCATGAAAATGGGGTACCAAGTAGTATCTGGTATGCCACTTGAAGTTATAACTGACAACTAGAAAAGAAATAATTATAGTAAGGCTGCCACCTATCCAGTATGCCACTCTACCTAACAGATCTAACAGCATTTCTATCATTTACAACAATGACACTGCTAGAAAATAAATAATGCTAGTAAGGTTGCCACCTATATATGCTGGACAAACAAAATGGCACAGATTTAACCCTTTTTTTTCTTGAATACACAGGAGGTGTTAATCATTGCATTAAGAAGAAGAGACACCAAGTAAAACGCACTTATAACACACACGCCCCTCTTACACCACAAAGCTCAGATTACTTTCGCACCGGAATCAACAGTGAAACAACCTGACCAAAAGGACTACCGATAGCCATAGTCTTCAGCCACCTCCAAATGGGCCAAACCCCTAGCACCTGCCATGCATCAAAATTGACTTCCTCAAGAGTCTGTCTTAAGGACAAGCTGTATGCTGGGGATAGGTCCATTGAACACACAATCATTCCAATGTTTCCATAATGTCCAAGATTACAACAGTTCTTTAGAGAGAAGTTGAGGCTTTGGGGCCTTGCCAGTGCTCAAAAAGTTCAGGAATTGTTCCAAGGTCAAGAGGAGGGTCAAGTGAGAGTTTTTTAGGTCTACCATCTCCCTAGGTGGGGGTTTTTTCGGGTCATGTGTTCTGTTCTTTGTTGCTGCGATTAGTGTTTTATGAGTTTTTGAGTTCAGGGGTGTGGTAGTGTGCTCTGTGTGGAGATTAGGGGCTGTCCCTTTTCTTTTGTACTTCCTTTTTCTACCTTAATGAAATGACACAGAGCTCTCTTGCGTAGTTCGAGAAAAAAAAAGAGAGTTTTTTTAGGTCAGGTTTGTGGGGTATTTGGCAGCCTTATCTCCTCTTTTAGAGGAAACGAGACTGCTTTGTATGGGGTCTTTCCCCTTTTTCATTCTTAATATAAAGATATGCAGCTCTCCTGCGTGTTTGATAAAAAAATAATGTCCAAGATCCCAAAGTGATTAGGGAGTTCAGACCTTAATCTCCATAGGGACCAAGGTATTAATTCTCAGCCACCATTAACAGAATACCTTGTCGTTCAGGTGAGGCAAGAAATCTAGCAGCCCATAACAACGGAAGAATAGTGACCACAGCTGTCTAGAGAAGACACAACAGGACAGAATGTGTTGGATGGTCTCATCCTCTTGGTCACACAATGGACATCGATCTGGATGAGGCAAACCTCTATGGGCCAGGAAAAATTGGCACTTCTTTGGCCCCCCAATTTTTCAAAAATTAACTCTTTTGAAAGGATTATTTTTTACTTTCTGAGTGGGCTAATAATTTGTAATAAATTTATATCTAAAAGTTTCCCTATTCAATTAACTAACAAACAACAATAGCAACAAAGTTGAAAGGGTATAACATCATGTGCCCAAAAACAATCATAAATTTCAATTACGAACCGTTATGTTACTATTTGCATGACCTTATGAACTCAATTTTTTGGTAAAATGTTGCGATGTTATCCCACGAAAAGGGAATAACGAATATCCATTGAAAAGCCTCGATTTAGTCACGCGAATAGTCAGCAGTGTTGACCAAAATGACTGGGTAAGCATTGATCTCATGGCGATAAGCACAGTAGCTGATCTCACCAAGGCTTAGAGGAAAGCCTCCTTATCATTTAGACTCTTTCCAAGTTAGATTCATGTTAGGACATCTTTATTGCTAGACAGATGATGAATCAGGTGATGATATGCATGAAACCAGTTTCCCTTCCTTTTGACCTCCCTTCACCCAGAATAACTAAATTCATCGACACATGACAATACACCACAACTGCTGTACCATGCCATACTACAACATTATCAATTCCCACGCTTAAATGAAATTCTTGGAGGACAATTTGAAATGTTAATTAATATCTTACATCATTTCTTTTATTTATATTGATGAATGATTTCAACAATGAGGTTGGCATAAATGAAATTACAGTCAAGATTGTTAGAAAAGTATAGGATGGGAACCGGATAATATAAATGATAAGAGATGCACAACTTTCAACCTGTCCCTTGTGAGAATGGAAGAACTGACGTTTCTTAAGGAGCTGCTGACTGCAGATGATATAAACATAAACAAAGCAATGAGTTAATCAAAGAAATTGTATCAAAGGTGATTCAATACAGTTAACCAAGTAGCATGGTATCAAGAACAAAAACATAAGGGACTTACTTTCTGGGGTCAAACTGGTCAACAGATAGTCTCCTAGTTTTTCCGAACTGGAGTACTCTTGGTGGTGAAAGATGACTGCCATGCAATGAATAGGCAGGATCAACTGGCGTGTCAGAGACAGAAGTCCCTGTTAAATTTAGGTAGCATCAGGAAATGTCATAATTACTATCAAAAACACAATATAGGTGCTGCGTGCACAGCAGTTTAGATATGGCAGTGGTTACTGTCTATGTGGCACTATAGAAGCCAGATTCTATGTATGCAAAATCCACCTGCTCGAATGCACGATATTAGTTGGAAGCTATAGACAGATTTTCATTGGTTTAATCTTTTGATACTTTTTAAGGAAATAAAGCCGGCACTGTAGAAAGGGGATATCCAGATAGCAATCACACCATGCGAAGGGTCAAGGGAGGAGCTACACATGTGGAGTCTGGCCGAGGCTAGAGGATTCTCACATCTCCTCGCCTTGGGGCCAGTTAATTTACCATTAGTGCTAGTTTGATTGGGTCTGGTCTCTTTTATTTCTGGTTTTTATGAGAGTAGAGCTTCTATGGATGGGGGTATTTTCTGGCAAGATTTTTCCATAATTAAAACCTGGCTGCAACTTGGGTTTCTGATACCCTTTTTCTTCTTAACATAGCTTTCATGCGTGTTCGAGAAAAAATATCCCACCATGCCATTCATCTTCCTCTTCCACAGTAGTTATCCAGTTGTGAGATATGCAATAATATTAGGGCATCAAACATCTTAGTTATTACCATGGTATGGAGATGTAAGTAAATTAAGTGTTGAAGTCGAAATATAATTCAAGTTTTTCTGAACATGGCCGCAGAATGATTGCCACAAATATACAAACAACACTTCATCAGGCTGTATTGACTCCATTCAACAGCCTCTCCAAATGCAACACCAAGAGAAGGTCGAAAAGTTTGACTTTTACAGACTCGGGTGTAGACCAATTGTTCAAGATGGGTTTTTATAAATAACTACTGCTTGGAACATGTGACCAATCTCTAAAGCAGAAAACACGTGCAGTTTAAAATATATTTTCTCCAATAAACTAAATTTGTTCAACAAATAATTATAAAACTGAGTTAAAGCCAAGGGAGACAAAGGACATAATTGATGGACATAGGTTTTCAGTGTCTTAATATGAGTATAAAAATGCAAATCAATAAGATAGAAGTGACAGATTTGAAGTGTCCAACCCATGAGACAAGAAATCTGACATGGTACATGTTGGGGAAATTGGGAGTCCAAGGGCCAAATACATGAGGACATGAGACTAGCCCTAGATAAGAGTATATGAGGACTTCCTAGCTAAATCTATAACTAATGTTTTTTCCCAAACACGCAGGAGAGCTGAGTATCATTATATTAAGAAGAAATTAGGGAAAGAATACCAAAACACACACACACACACACACACACACTTTAATCTATAACTAATATGGAAACTAAAACCATTAACTCATAAAATTAGTCTGTTTCACAGGCAAAGAGAAAACAAGATTATAAATTTACCAGTTTCCTTTTGCACATAGTTGTGTTCAAAGCTCGCATGGGTATCTACAGGTGAGTTTGATCCCATACCAAGTAGATGTCCATGCCTGATTGTCTCAGTTGCTTTTGTCAGAACAATAGTCTCAGCTGCTTTTGACTGAACAATTGTCTCAATTGCTTTTGTCAGAACAATCTTCTCAGTTGCCTTTGACGGAACAATTTTCTCAGTCACTTTTGATGGAATGATCACCTCAGTCATATTTGATGGGACGATTACTTCAGTAACTTCTAACGGAACGAATGCGTCAGTCTCTGTAACTAATCTTCGACGATTCTTATACTTCTTTGAGCTGATGGAACATTATTAGTAATACAATTTGGCTGAATAGAAAAATCATAAATCATAAAAGGTAAGGGAGAACAAGCATACAAGTAGGAAAATGTTCTCTGTCTAGGATCAACTCCTGCAGGAAAATCCTGGAAATGACAGGGTGGGGTGCATTAGTTTTTGCAGATATTTATGAGCAAAAATCTTTCAACTAAAACAGTATTCAGTATGCATGAAGCGCCAATGTCATTTATGTAATGTAACCCATTGAATCTTCCATGTTAAGTATGCAAATTCTTAACTGAGTTTTGGTGCACCCTTGACTTTTGCATCCAAACAAAGCAGAAACAAAACAGAGATATGAGAGTTGAACTAGCAGAAGAATAAGAGGGACGTTAAATTTGAGAGACATGTAAACCACTAACTGTATATACATCAGTATCATTTACTTCTTAATAACTAGATAGCAACATACAATTTGTGTTTTTTTATCGTTAACTTACCTCATCTGTCCAGGTATTGCGTTTCAAACTAACATTAACAACCTGTTCCTTCTGAGTTATCTGTAAGAACAAACAAAAATACTAGTTAACAAACAATTGAGTGTGTTTGAAGAACGTTAGTTCTAGAGGTTTACGAACCCAGAACTCGAAGTTGAACTGGTCATGCGATGAGAGTAAGTGATATTGCAGACCCTGGCATAACCAAAATCATACATCAAAAGAGAGTGAAAACGGATGTTACTTCTTTTAGTATAAATTCTAGGTGAAGGTATGGATAATAAAAACAAAAATCTCAAATTCCTTGCTACGAAAAAAGAAGACGTCAATGTCGCTGACCAAAATTAACAAAAGTAATTTGTTTTAACCATTAAAAATATTATTTCTTTTAATACTGAAATTGGAGACATAATCCTTACGACAAAATAGCGAAATATGAACAACACAAACGAAACTTTGCTCCAAACTTTACCATGAAGCTTCCACACTTTACCAAGCAAAAGGAGCAGCAAAAATCTTCAGTAACTGGTAAGAAGGATTCAACAAATCAATATACATTGTTTGTGTAACATAAGGGGAAAGGTTTAAGAACCAACAAAAAAAGTATCTCAAGTTACAATTGTCAGTAAGTGATGCAAAATTGATGTACAAAGAGCAATTGGAGAGTGTTTAACTAATAATATTGGCCATGGAAATCTATCAAAGAAAGCACGATAGATGCCAATCCAGGTGTAGCGAACTGAGGCCAGGAGCCAAGTTTATGTCATTTCATTCTGACCAACGATAGATGGCTGGAGGATATTCAGAGCCATTATTCGGTCGCAGTCCTCTCTGAATACTTGGACATTTGGGCATTAGTTCAGGAGGTGGTGTTGCAGCGTGAGGTTGATGATATTCACAAATGGCGCTTTGAGGCGTCGGGGCAGTTCTCTACCAAATCAGCATATGAAGCCTTCTTCAATGGATCCATCTACTTTCAGCCGAGCAACCTGATTTGGGGGACATGGGCTCCAAGAAAATGCAATTTTTTCCTATGGTTGGTCGCTCACAATCGTTGCTGGACAGCGGACAGGCTTGCACGCAGGGGCCTCTCCCATCCAGAACACTGTCCTCTTTGTGAACAAGAAGATGAGACGATCAACCATATTCTCTCAGCATGTGTTTTTGCCCAGCAGTTTTGCATGAGCTGTTCTCTTGTTTTGGTCTTACATATGCTACGCCTCAAGCCAACAATGTGGACTTCTATCTATGGTGGCAACAGACAAGTGATAGTTTGGGCACAAGTTCACGGCGTGGCTTCCAACACCCCGGTCGTGTTGGGGGCATGGACCATTTGGAGGACAAGAAACGATGCCGTGTTCAATGGCGATAGAGCCCTCCTCGCAAGGGAGGAGGCTGAGCTTTGGATTCTTGCAGGGGCAAAAGGGCTGAGTGCCATGGTCACCACTGGGCTCCCTGACTAGTTGTTACAGTGTCAGCCTTAGTTGGTCGTGCAGTTGTTTTAGGCGCAAGTGTGTTCCTGTTTCTACCCCAATGGGGTGAGTGTTGTGTGAGTTGGTGTGGTGTGTGTTGTGCGTGTGTTGTTTTTTTGGCTATTTTGGCCTAACTCTCCTCTTAATGCAATGATATGCAGCTCTCCTGCATATTCGAGAAAACAAAATTGACAGAAAAGAGTGTACAATGGATCCAGTTAGGGACCAACCCGAGTACAAAAACACACACACTGACACACCCCACCAAACTAAGAAGTTACAGGCAGGCCACCAAAACACCACACAAGACCAAAACCAAAGCACACAGCCTAAGCTGCTGTGGCCAGCGAATTGGCAAGGAGATTTTGGAGTTTCTATGCTTATATGATAGTTTGGGCACAAGTTCACAGATAACATTCATCAGTCACTCCAGCCATGCCCCACACACAACATTCATCAGTCACTTGTCTGAATTAAGTCTGAACCGCATGGCTGTGCATTCAAACACAGGAGTTTCTATGCTTCCAGACCTCCCATGCTTATATTAGGCTTGCCTGAATGTTATGGTCAGGTCCTAGGATCAGCTTTTATGTAAGTCTTTTTATTTCATTTCTGCAGCCCTCACTTTGGTCCAAGGTGAGGTGCTAATGGTTGTATTTGGACTACCTTTTTTCCTCTTAATACAAAGATGCGCAGCTCTCCTGCGTGTTCGAGAAAAAAAAAAAGACCTCCCATGCTACCAAAATGATTAAGGAGTTCGGTCCTTCTTTTCACCTCCTTGGGTACTGCCTGAACAGCCAGTACCCACGGAGGTGAATAAAGGACTGAACTCCTTAAAATTGTAAGTATCTCTAAACACACCACATTGAAATCCTTTTAAAATGGAAGTTTACTACTTCACTTTACTACACCAAACAATATTGTTTGTCTGTGTCACGCGATAAAATTGACTCATTTTACTACCCTAAACAATTCAATACCAGTCATTTGAACCCCTATCCAGTTTTGCTGCCATGGTTGACTTCATGCCAATGGTTCATCTCCGTTGCGGTGGAAGCCAATCCACTGCCACCTCCTGTGAAGCACTGCTACCCACCTTATCGAGTTCCAATGTACATATTTAAAGGGTAATCATATATTTTTCTTTTTACCTCTAATAACATTATCGAGTTAGCTGGGGCTAAAAATGTGTAGCGTAATGAATAAGTGTCTGTACAGGATGCAAACAAGTGACAAGTAGATTGAAAACAAACCAAGGAAGCTCCTATCAACCAGACAAATATAGGTAACAAAGTTTTTAGCTTGCATGTGTACCTTCTGTCTCGCAAATATTGTTTCCATACTTAAAGAGCACATTTCCAACTCTTAACCTGTGGGAAAGGAACTTCTTGCAGTGAAGATAGGTGTATCAACACGAAAATGTATTTGATAAAGAATGAAGATAAAGCAAGGAGCTATAGCAAGGCCCAGCAAAATTTTATTCATTGCCAAGGTAAGGCTACTTCTACTTGGTCTGGATGAGCTTCCACTGGACCGTAACATGCTATATAAGATCCAACTGGTATTAGAAAGTTATTGCAGCATACTAAGCTAATCAAAGATTCACAATCAAATGCATCATGACATAGATAAGAACTTGTCACACTTCACATTAGCACTTCTAATGAGACCAAACTCCTTAGAATCAACTTAGTGACAACATACACTTCTGCAATTAAATTACCTAAGAACAAGATGTAATGATCTGCAGTCCCTTCTCAATATAATCCAAACAACAAATAAAGTATCACATTTGGAATTGGTGTGCAAAACTGCAAGCATGACAACCGGTCCTATGTTGGGAGGTAATGTAAAGATCACAAAAAGAATGAAGAAAATGCAAGAACAATAACATAAGAAAATATATATGGAATGAGTTATCATTACCCTATGATATGTGGTAAAGAAGAGGGTGGGACATCATCATATAAGTAATAGTTATAAGGAGATTTAAACATGTCTCTTGCACCAACCTCTTGTGCGCATATGCTTACTTGTAACTGATATGGACACTGAAACAACAAGGCTCAAAAGTCTCAGTAAAAGTACAGTAAGTAGCTTACAAATTTACAATATAGTTGTACTTGATTGAAAATATTTGTCACATAAAAAGCAATAAATATTAAATAGATTGAACAATAAACAGAGTAATAGCCAGGAGCTTACCACAGCATTAACCTTACGAGAACAAAATGTCAAGAAATTGTGCTGCTTGAGAAATTTTGGCTGCAGCAGCAAATTAACAATTAGCAACAAAAGAAAAATAAGATTAACAAACTGTTAACATTGAAAGCAACAAGCATAATGGAAGTATGGAACTGAAAGATATGTTAGGGAAACATGGAGAAAATAGCACCCAAAATTAGTGACCGCCCTAGGACTGTGGAACTAGGTAATTTTGAATTAATAAAACAACCACTAAATTTGAGCATGTGGGCATGTGGGGGTGTCCACCCAGACCACACCACCCATGTGTAATGCCATGGTACATAAAAGCAGGCTATGTAACAACCACGGTCGAAATGCACGCTCAAAATTGGTTTTAGGGGATGGAGTGATCCAGTAATAGCTCATAGTTCAAGAGATAAGTGGACCATGAAAAAAGAAGTTCAGGGAATCAACCAAACAATGCCTTTCTTTAGGGTGATAAGGTAGACCTTTACAAAAAGGCGTTAACCCTTTATGTTGGTATATATATGTGGCCCTTATGGCCCATGTAGTCTGGCCCATCTAGAGGCCCATGTACAGCTACTATATTACCCACCCTTCTAGGGTTTGGAGAAATACAGAGAATATTCCATTCCAATATGGTATCAGCTTGGTTTCTCCTCTCTTCCCTCTCCAGCAGCCGCCGCCTGTAGAGCCGCCGCCGCCCTGTAGCGCCGCCGCCGCCGGCAGGGGCTGCCATGGCTGGCCGCCGGCCTCCGGCGCCGCCCACCTCCTCTTTCCCTCCCCCCTTCTCCTCTTCTCCAGCCCCGCAGCAGCCTCCGCAGCTGCAGCTCCTCCCCCACGGGCCGCCGCCG
>CM014276.1:7108015-7138885 GCA_004135705.1 Alloteropsis semialata | reverse complement strand
GCCGCCGCCGCACTCGTGGCTGCACCACCGGCCTCCTCTGCCACGCCTGCTATCCCTGGCGATCCTCCCCCCGGGCCGAGCGGGAGTGGGGATAGCCGTAGCGGGCGTCGCCGCCGGTGGGGCCGTGGTCGTGGCTCTGGTGGGGGCCGCCGCGGCACTCCTACTCCGGCTTCTTCACCTGCCCCTGCTCCTGGTGCTGCGCCCTGGCCATACTTCACCAACCCATGGTCAGGGCGCATCCCGACGTGGCCGTTTCAGGCTCAGGCGGGGGGACCTCGCCCTCAGGCCATTTTCACTGGCCCGGCTCCCCTACCAGTGCCGTCCTGGTCTCCTCCTCCTCAGCCTCCTCCTGTCTGGCCTGGGGGATGGGGCCAGGCTGCGCTGGCACAGTCCTTCAGCTCCATGGGGCTGACACCGCCGATCAGCACTGAGTGGATCGCTGACTCGGGCGCCTCGTTCCACACCACACCAGATGCAGGCATTCTCTCTTCTGTCCACCCACCGCATCCCTCTTGTCCTTTCTCTATCATGGTTGGCAATGGATCCTGCCTTCCAGTCACCTCTGTTGGCACCGCTCCTAGTTCCTTTCGCCTTCCCAATGTTCTAGTTGCTCCACAGATGGTCCACAACCTCCTTTCCATTCGCCAATTCACCACAGACAATTCTTGTTCTGTCGAGTTCGACTCCTCTGGCCTTACTGTGAAGGATTCGGCTTCCCGGCGTCCACTTCTCCGCTGTGATAGCTCGGGGCCCCTTTACACCCTCCGCCTCCCTTCTTCCGCCGCTGTTTTCGCCGCCACTTCTTCTCCCACCACCTGGCACCGCCGGCTTGGTCACCCCGGCCGCGACGTTTTGGTTCAGCTCAGTCGCAGTGCAGATGTCCCCTGTGCTAGGACACCTGATGAGCACCTCTGTCATGCGTGCCAGTTGGGTCGCCACGTTCGTCTTCCTTTTTCTTCTTCTTCTCATGCGAGTCATGTCTTTGATCTCATTCACTGTGATTTGTGGACATCTCCTGTACCCAGTCTTTCCGGCTACAAATACTATCTGGTTGTAGTCGATGACTTCTCTCACTACTCTTGGACTTTCCCTTTGCGCGCTAAGTCCGAGACGTTCACCACCCTCCTCCACTTCTTTGCCTGGGTCTCTACTCAGTTCGGCCTCACCATTAAGGCCGTCCAGTGTGACAACGGGCGTGAGTTCGATAACAACACCTCCCGTGCCTTCTTTCTCTCTCGGGGTGTTCATCTGCGCATGTCTTGTCCGCACACTTCTCCACAGAACGGCAAGGCTGAGCGGATGATTCGGACCACGAACGATGTCGTGCGCACCCTTCTTCTCCAGGCCTCCCTCCCTGCCCGGTTCTGGGCTGAGGGGCTCCACACCGCCACCTACCTTCTCAACCGCCTGCCTTCCACTGCTTCTCCTGCTCCCACCCCACACCACGCTCTTTTCGGTACCCCGCCTCGCTACGATCACCTCCGTGTCTTCGGGTGCGCTTGCTATCCCAACACCACCGCCACTGCTCCTCACAAGTTAGCGCCTCGTTCGACTCGTTGTGTGTTTCTCGGCTACTCCCCTGACCACAAGGGGTACCGCTGCTTCGATCTCACCTCTCGCCGGGTCCTCGTCTCTCGACACGTTGTGTTTGACGAGTCGGACTTCCCCTACTCCACCTCCTCTACACCGTCTCCTGACCCTGAGTTGGAGTCTGTGTTTCCGACTGACCCGGTGGTTCAGCCACCTGTTTCTCCTTTTCCAGCAGGTTTTCCCGGTGTGCTGACACCGCTCCCGGCCCCGTCGCCCGCTGTCGCGCCTCGCGCCGCCCTGGAGCCTACCGCAGCGCCACGCGAGGCCCCGACACCTTCTGTCGCGCCTCGCGCGGCCCCGGAGCCTCCTGCCGCGCCACGCGTGGCCCCGGTGCCCCTGCCTGCGCCAAGCGCGGCCATGGGCGCGCCACTGCAGGTCTACCGGCGCCGTTCGGTGCCGGCACCGGCGCCGGCGCCGGAGCCGGTGCCCCGTCCTCCCCTGCAGGTCTACCGGCGCCGTTCGGTACCGGCGCCGGAGCCGGCACCGGAACCGGCGCCCCCGTCTCCACCGGAGCCGTCACCAGCGCCGTCGGTCCAGCCCCGGGCTCTCTCTCGCCTGGACCCGGCTGTCTACCACCCGCCTGTCATCCATCGGGATCCTGGCCACACTCATCCCATGGTGACACGGCGGGCGGCGGGCGTTCTCCGACCGGCGGCTCTCGCCGCCACCGAGCCTGAGCCGGGGGTCTCTCCGCTACCCTCCTCTGAGCCGGGGGTCTCTCCGCCACCCTCCTCTGAGCCGGGGGTCTCTCCGCTACCCTCCTCCGTCCGTGAGGCTCTGGCTGATCCTCACTGGCGTCGGGCGATGGAGGAGGAGTACACGGCCCTTCTTGCCAACCAGACGTGGGACCTCGTGCCGCGTCCGTCTGGTGGCAATGTGGTCACGGGCAAGTGGATCTGGACGCATAAGCGTCGTGCTGACGGCTCACTGGATCGCTACAAGGCTCGCTGGGTGCTCCGGGGTTTCACGCAGCGGCCTGGTGTGGACTATGATGAGACCTTCAGTCCAGTGGTGAAGCCTGCTACAGTGCGCACGGTCCTCTCCATTGCTCTCTCTCGCTCGTGGCCCGTGCATCAGCTGGATGTGAAGAATGCCTTTCTTCATGGCACTCTGTCAGAGACAGTCTACTGCAGCCAGCCAGCGGGATTTGTGGATTCCAGTCGTCCGGATCTGGTCTGCCGCCTCAACAAGTCCCTCTATGGTCTGAAGCAGGCTCCTCGGGCTTGGTACTCTCGGTTTGCCACGTTTTTTGTCACGTTGGGATTCACAGAGTGCAAGTCTGACACCTCTCTGTTCGTCTACCGCCGGGGCTCTGAGACTGCATATCTGCTCCTATATGTTGACGACATCATTCTCACTGCTTCCAGTCAGACCTTACTTCAGCGCATCGTTGAGTCACTGCAGCAGGAGTTTTGCCATGAAGGATCTGGGTGTGCTCCACCACTT
Organism: Alloteropsis semialata; assembly: GCA_004135705.1. Lineage (NCBI taxonomy): Eukaryota > Viridiplantae > Streptophyta > Magnoliopsida > Poales > Poaceae > Alloteropsis > Alloteropsis semialata. The sequence goes on along the minus strand of CM014276.1, from coordinate 7,135,849 downwards.
CTTGGGTGTCACTGTTGAGCCTCGTCCTTCTGGCCTCTTCCTTCACCAGCGGCAGTATGCTCTTGATATTCTGGAGCGGGCCGGGATGACTGACTGCAAGCCGTGCTCCACTCCAGTTGACACTCAGGCCAAGCTCTCTGCAGATATGGGTGATCCTGTCGCTGACCCGACTGCCTACCGGAGTCTTGCTGGTGCTTTGCAGTATCTCACCTTCACCAGGCCGGACATCGCATATGCCGTTCAGCAGGTCTGTCTTTCATATGCATGATCCTCGGGAGTCACATCTCACGGCTCTGAAGCGTCTCCTTCGCTACATCCGTGGCACTGTTGACTACGGCCTGCTACTCCACCGGTCTCCTGACACTGAGCTCGTCGTCTACACCGACGCTGACTGGGCTGGCTGTCCTGACACTCGTCGCTCCGCTTCAGGCTACGCCGTCTTCTTCGGCGGCAACCTGGTCTCCTGGTCGTCCAAGCGACAGCCGGTTGTCTCTCGCTCCAGTGCCGAGACGGAGTACCGTGCCGTTGCTAACGGCGTAGCTGAGGTGTCCTGGCTACGACAGCTCTTGGCGGAGCTCTACAGCCCACTCGCCAAGAGCACTCTCGTCTACTGCGACAACGTCAGCGCCGTGTACCTCTCCACCAACCCAGTTCAGCATCAGCGGACGAAGCACGTGGAGATCGACCTGCACTTCGTTCGCGACAAGGTTGCTATCGGCGACGTTCGGGTTCTCCACGTCCCGACCACCTCCCAGTTCGCGGACATCTTCACCAAGGGTCTCCCCTCCTCGACCTTCTCGGAGTTTCGCTCCAGTCTCAACATAGCCGGTGGCTAGTTGTGACTGCGGGGGTGTGTGTACTTCTTTTTCCTGTCCAATCTTAAACTCCGCTGCGCCGGTATGTTCAGATTGCAGGTTCCTGTCCAGTCCTGAACTCCGCTGCGTCGGTAGTTCAGACTGCGGGGGGGTGTTGGTATATATATGTGGCCCTTATGGCCCATGTAGTCTGGCCCATCTACAGGCCCATGTACAGCTACTATATTACCCACCCTTCTAGGGTTTGGAGAAATACAGAGAATATTCCATTCCAATACTTTAGAATATGCAAAATATGTACTCAAGACTTACTAGCATACCTCTACGAAGCCTGGGCTCATAGGAATTGACAAATCAAACTGCTTAGTCCATCCTAAGCTTAAATCCACGCAGTTCTCCAATGATGAACAGAGTAAACCATTCGGTATCTTACCCCAGAAACATTGTCCTTCAAGCACTATTAAAATAGGTCATAAAAAATTAGTTCATTTGATAAGGATATGGTTTATTTCTAAGAGACAAAATCTGCCACTCTGCTTAGAAGACATTTATATATATCTGATACATAAGAGCAGAAGCTACAATGATGAAGACCCCATCAACAAGAAGAATACTTCATATTACTCGCAAGTAGAAGAGCATACTGATATGGCTATCTCAGTTAAAAGGATATAAATGCAGTCTCTGTTAAAGATACAAATGCACTCTATTGTAGCTGTAAGAGATAGATAATTATGCGGTTTACAGAATCAGAACTGAATCAAGCAAGGCACGGCACAGGGCCGGCAGCAGTCCACGCGTGCATGCCTGGACCCTATCACGAACACAGAACATGTACATGCTAATAGTAGCAAGCGAAAAAGGCCAAGTCTTGTGTTGGCTAACATGGCAAGGCATTTAGTGAACTAGTTATCCACAATAACTGTGGAAGTGAAAGACAGGTGGTTCCAGGATGTGTTCGGCGCGCTGGATGCAGAATACTATGAGATAGTAGAATCGGAACATAAATAGGGACACTAACACAAAGACCTTTGGTATTAATATCAAAATGAAGAAGTTTTGGTGTTACATATTCTGGATATATTCTAGCAACTATTGGATATGTGCCACAAAATGACAACCATAAACTTACTTTGAAGAGGGGAGTCCTCCAAATGGTTCTTGGAGCAGTTATTTTCATCAGGTATTTGTCCAACTTGTCCTTAACAAATGAGAGAAAAAAATTCAAATTTGATGAAATAAAAGAAATCAACACAGGGACAATCTCATAGGATGCACAATATACCACAGCTAACAAGGATAATGTTAGCCAAAGTCTTCAGGTCTTGAATGATGATTGTGGCTTCAGTGTGGCTGTTATGTCCAGATTCATGAAAACAGGTCAGCAAACATGCCCGGCTGAACTGATATACTGGGGAATGCTGCAATGTCATGTCATAAATGAGAAAGGGGCCATTTTGGTGGCCATAAAATTTCATTTGCATATATTAAAGGAGGATAGACTTACCCCTTCATGCAAAACATCACTAATAGGTTTAGCAAACAAAGCATATAGTGGAAAGATATTCTGTGACTGCATTTCAGGGTTTGAACTTCCAGATAGTGATATGGTTATCTGAATCCTATAATCATGAACACAAGAGAAGCTCAGTATTTGCAATGAAAATTTCAAGCATATCGGTAATTTGTCACAAAATTCACTACTCAAACAAACTTAATAATTTCTTAGGCCTCCTTGAGCCTGGCTATCATCTTGTTTTTGTTATGGAGCTGCAGCCATGTAGCAACTAGCTTCGAACAACAAACTGATGTCAGATATACAGCCATTTGGATCAGTTTTCTATTTTCTCTGCTTGATGCAGGATTTATACTTACAACATAGGATTAGGATCCATGATGCACAATTTTTCACAAAATAAACTTAGGTCAAACAGAAGCTCCATTACGCACGCATGAAGAGAAAATTTAATTTTTCATCTTAAGACTTGAAAGGAGGTTCATCTTAGAAGCAAACTTCTGAAATGAACAAAATAGCTTCACCTGTTGCAACCGTTCCAAAGTCAAGTAAAATGAATCGGTCCAAACTAAAATGAAGATAAAAATTTGAGGGCCAAATACTCCATCTAAAAGTCCAAATAGTCTTGAGCCATCACCATATTCGAAACAAGTTTGCACTCATTTATGAAATACAAATGATTCAACCCAAAACAAAAATAAAACATACAAATTTATAGAATACTTCCAATGCAATGCTATTTAAATCTACGTAGAAAATAAAAAGAAAAATACATTCGTTCATTCCTCTAAAATTTATATATATGAATCCAAATAGGAAGAACAAGAGTATTGTACATTTGGGTTGCCTTTTGTGCAAAAGGAAACATCCTGGGCATGTCTGCTACACAAATGAAAAATTGTGCTTTTCAACTAAACAATAACATGCTTTCTTGTATCAAAAGTCTTGACTGTCGTCCAAATTATGCTGAAGTCTGAGAAGCTGTGCCACACAATGGATATATCATTGCTTGGCTACCAGAAGTTCTAGTGTAAAGTGTGCAACCAAGCTTCATTTCTTACTTATGTAACATACAAATCATATCAATGAAGTCTCTATCAAAAGATACAGAACAACAAAACTCTAAATAGAATAAGAATGCCAAACTGGTCTAAAAGCTCAACTGAATACAAGATAATACAACTTTAGGGTGGAAATTTGAAATCCTAGACCATTGAAGGATGTTACCTCTTCTTTTGCTTGGCGAGTATCTTATAACAAAGGTTTCTTTGAAGAAAAGAGGGCTGCAAAGTTTGATTTATCAGTGTGACATGTCGAAATTAAGGGTTACAGTTTTAGGATGAACTTTACCTTTCTATTGGCTCGTTTCTGAATAATGCCACACAGTATAACATGCTTGCAATACATGGCGCGACTTTGTTCAGCAGAATCTGGAGATTCATCTCTTGACTGGGAAGGACAAATCTGGTCTGATGACGAACTAGAACCATACATGCAATCCATATTCGTGTACACAAGTACAAATACAAGTTGCATAAAAACAACTAGATTTCATATCATCTTCGAAACAAGAATCCCATCCAGGCATTCACCATATAAACATGCCAAAGATGTACAGAGAAATTGAATCACTAACACAAACCGGAACACCAAATCCCAGACCATTACACCCGCAAATGGTCACAGAAATATGAAAACAAACATGTACAAAACAACGCCAGGCACTTCAAATTTGCAACAAGGGGTGGTACAGATGCCGAAAGCACAAGACACATAACATACAAGATGAAAGAAAAGGTTAGGGTAATACATTGCGCCATCTTCTGGTAATTCTTTGCAAGACATCCTGGCGGACGAGCCCCTCGGTTCCCGTGGGTTCCAGGACCCCACCAAAACAAGCACGCACAAGAACACAAGTGCCTGTAAGAGGATTACATCAATAGCAAAAATAAAAATTTCTACCAATGAAATTATCCAGGAACTGGATTGGATCCTGCAGGCAGATTTGACCGGCTGCTCCTCGCGAGAAAAAACGGCAAAACGGAACTAATCAAAAGTAGTGCTTACCGAATAAGAAGTATTACTTCAAATAATCTTCAGTAGTGGTGGGAGATCACGGCTCCCTTGATTGAATCCATTCAAAGGGCAGTGGCGATAGAATGGTCGGAAATGGGGAGAATTGGGGCTTCGCTTGCAGGACTTTTCTTCTGTGCTCGGTCAAGTCAAAATGGTGTGTGCAAATGGGCTTAAGTGGAAAAGGGGGGTGCATCCAGTTGGATCGCGCATGTGCCAGACTGGGAACAAATGTAAAAGAAAATAAAGCCATGGTAAATTCTGAGTAACACCAGGTGCAATAAATCTGTGAATGCACCGCTGGCATGTACATAGCTGTTTGAAATGGTTAGACTGTCAAACGGATAGCTTTAAATTGAAATTAATGGATGCTTCCAAAATTTAGAAATTATATTGCCATTATTAGCAGCTTGGTGATACAGATTGATAGTCCTATTATTTAATTATATGTTAAATAATAAAAAATAAGAACAAGAGAAGAAATTCCTGCTGATGTTTCAATAAGCGAGGTGTGGTCCCTGAACCCCGGTGGGCAGGGCAAGTTTTCTGCTTCACAACCACTAGACCCATGAGAGTCATATGTTAAATAATCGGCGACCTCTTTTATAGCAATATAATAACAGTGTCTAGAGTTAAGAAAGACAACCAACAAAAAATCCACAGGAACAGTAAAGGAGCTCTATTTTTCATCTAAATAATTGGAAGTTGTCAAGATCCTAAGATTATAGGAAATTCCAACCCTTCCAACAGCACGCCTCCCCATAGCTTATTGCACGCATCTTCACTATTATGACACATCAGTTTACATCTTCCGTGCTACTCCACAGACCTCTTCATGTCTTTCCAACGATAACAAGTTCCTGTGACAGGCGCAACCGTGCAAGCATGTTAATAAAAATATATTTCTACTGGCATATAATTCTATTAAGTACCTTAAAATGAATTAGCTATAGTATTTCACATGACCAAATCATATTATATCGTTGGCCGTTCTATTGTTTGTAAGTTGGCATTATTTTCATCTAGTATCAGTGTGCGAGGGTGAATGTTTAGTATACATACTCTTCTGCCTGGAAGAGCAAATGCATGGCCCTTGTTTCCTTCTTAATACAAAGATACACAGATCTCATGCATGTTCAAGAAAAAAAAATCCTACATTTTAACACCCAACGTAACAACGAAAAATAGCATTAGTTAAATGTAAAGAGTTCAAGAACTCAAAACAGCATAAACAGACAATCTGATGGATAAATTCTATCTCATTGCATCAACCTAAAGTGTAGAAGAATGGAGTCAGTTTAATGTGGTCAATGTATTACTTGACCCTCATGGCTGTTCAGATTGAAGGACAAGGCTTAAGTTTGTACAGCGAACTGGCAGTGATGTGCCAAGGCAATAGTCGAAGGACAGATCAGTCCCAGAGTCAATACGGTCAAGGCCTCCGACGACGAGCCACCACACTGATAATACCAGAACCGGGCACACATCAGACATGAAAGCACATTCGAATTTTGCTAGAACCAGGTACATGAGGAATGGGGCCATCACAAACACGGCAACTGCTGCCAGAGAGGACAACGCTAGCAACAAGAAGAAAATTGTAGATGAAGTGGGGTTGGTGCTTCATCCATTGTGCCACTGCCATGCAATACACAAATAATGGGTGGATGGTATGGCCCAGAGCAGGTGCCCTAATCACCGTAGCCAAGAGTTGGCCTAGCCCAATGCCCAGCACCCACCAACAGAGTAAAAACAAAACCAGCTATGTATCAATAGTGCCGATTGAATCTCAAGATGATTTCCTCTTTTCGTCCTACTGGCGTTTACTTCTATCTTTGCAGAAGGTCTGTTTGTAAAGGCTCTTCCCCTTTTTTTCTTAATATAATGATACACACCTCTCCTGTGAATTCAAGGGGAAAAAAAACTTTTGCAGAAGGCAGCTACAAATTAGCATTTAAGTAAACAAAATATGGAAAATGCTGAAAATAGGTGTGCCTTCTTTATGGAAACTGATGCTAAAGCTCAACAATTAATAAGAATTGCACTTATTATTATCCAGGAGAAACCGAGCAATGGTTAAAATATTCTTAGTAAAATCATAGCAGTGGAGTACTTTTTATTCTAAACAGGCTCAGGAGAATATCAAACCAGAGTAAAACAACTCATCCTAAGATTTGGGAGCATAAGAAATGGAAAACACCCAGCAACCTAAGATAGATATATGCCACGTATGCAAACCTGGATTCTATATTTCTAATCAGGCAGGGAATAATTCATTACAGCACAGCTACTTACTGCTACTGCCAGAGTATTTTGCAACGATGGGAAAACAAAACAATAGCACCAAACGAAACAAATATTGCAAACTTAGCAATGGCATCAATGGAGTACCCGGTAGCTACGGAGAAAGACGAAGTTTAGGAGCCGACTTGGCGTGGGGGCATCAGGGTCCATTCAACCCCCAAACTTGGTGGAACATAGAACGCCATCTGGACCGTAGCTGGGTACCAAGAAGTTCATGGTGGAAACTGGCGTAGATATTGGCATATTGCACAGTGCCGAAGAAGAAGAACCTAATTGAACCATGGATAGACTGAATTAGTAGGGCACCACCGCAGGACAAAATTCCAAAACGAAATAAATGGAATCGGAGAGGAAGGAACTGCATTTGGTTGGATTGAGAAGAAACCGACTAGGGAATCGAGCTAGGGTTACTTACAACCAAGAATGTGAAGTCAATCCAACCCATTCCGGGTGGAGCTCAGCGCCGTCGGATAGATTGAGAGAGGGGCGGCGCTGCGGCGGGAGGTCATGTGCAGACGACTGAGCGGCGGCGGCGGACAATCAACGGGAGAGGGGAAGACGGGAGGAGAAACGAGAGGGTGTCCTCTCCACCTGTGCTCCCACCGTGTTGGAATGCCTGCGTGGCACGCCGCGTAGGCCAACCCCGCCCGTTGCTGCGGAACATGTGTCAAATAGTTTCGGGATGTGCATTCTCTAAGGCTGTCGGCACTCGTTGTCCCCTAAATGCATCCTCTAAAAGGAATATCCTGTCCTGGTCATCGAGATTCCGTACTCTAAACCAACTTCTCCCGCACCCGTCATACTCCAAATCACATACTTTATCCCAACTCTACTATATTTTATCCATCTATCCCAACTACTATATCATCTCTCTTCTCACCTTTTTTCTTTTCTTTATAAATTTTATCAAAATATATCCATCTGAGATCTTGTTTTGAAGAATTTATTGCAACGAATTTAATGGTGCAATCGGAATTTAATTTGGTTTTTTGGTTTGTGAGTTATAACATTTTTTAGTTAGTTGAGGACGTAGGGCCCGCCACTCTCTCTCCTCTCTCTCCCTCCTCCCTGCCGATCGCGCGTCCGCTCCGACCGCTGCCTGTGCCGTATCCTCGATCCATACTTTTGTTTACCGGACTCGTCCAGGACACCGCTGCGGCAGATTTTCCGGTACGTCCGTCCTGAAGGACGGCGTCCAGGACACCGCTGCGACCAGCCTAAGAGTGAGATACTTTGAGAAGTCTAAAAAATTCAAAAAAATAAAAGTTAAAATATGTAGTATGTCCACAATAATGTGGGGAGAGATGAAATTTGAAAACTAAAAAAAATAGAAAATGATATACTGCCATAATTGAGTATGTAACATTTAAGAACTATTGTCTATGGTGTAATGCATATAGATCGGTTATGCATTTTTGTTACCTGAAGATAGGCAGAGACCGAATGGTGAAGCACCAAGGAAGGAATCACCTGCATGGAGTGTGAAAAATTGAAAGACCAAAACCAAAACATTTTGGAACTGTTGTTGATCGTATAGTGGTTCTGTTACCTGAATAATTGACAATGAGTCATGAAAATCACCTACAGAGAGAGGTCCATTGCAAGATTAGAGTTAATACGCTTGATATAAGAAAGCATGAATGTTAGAGGCATTCCATCGAAATAGGTGAAAGGATCGATACTAGGCCTAGAGGGGGGTGAATAGGCCTGTATAAAATTTCTGCAAATTTGACAATTAAATATTAAACGGGCCGGATGTTCTGGCGCTGTGTCGGGATTTCCGGCTTCCCGTAATTTCTGGCACAGGGGCAGAACTTCCGGCTCAACACAAACCTGAATACGAGATTCAAAAACAGATATGAAACTTCAGATTCTATATGAATAGAAAGTTCACCACAAATGTAAGGAAGCTTAAAACTATGATCTTTAGCAGCGGAAACTAGTAACAAGATAGATCGGATGAATTTAAACTCAAGAACAATATGAATATGAAGAACAATAACAAGAACAAGAGACAAGGATTTGTTTCACCGAAGTTCACTCCACTTAGGAGCTACGTCTCCGTTGAGGTGCTCACGTAGAGCCGGGTCAACTCTAACCCCTTGCCTCCTTCAATCAACCACAAAGGCCGGATTGAAATTCTTACTATTGTTCCCACTTAGGGATGAAGATTACAAACGTCCGGCACTCAACCACACCAAGTTGGGAGTTGCCGGCGACGCCTAACCGTCTAGGAGCTCAGCTCCAAGAGTAATGAACGAGAATCGATGAGCCAAACTTGCTTCAAGTGCTTCTTGAGATGAACAATGGATGAACTCACTCAATGGCTTGGTCTCACACCTCAAGAATCACTCACACCCAAAGCCCTACTCAAATCTTTGCAAGGATTGGCACTAGAGGGAGTTGGGAGAGTGAATTGAATGCTAGTGAATGTGTTTGTCTCGGGTTAGGTCAGCAGCAATGAAAGGGGGGCTGAGGGGGTATATATACTCAACCCCAAAAATTAGCCGTTATGACTGCCAGGTCACTTGCCGGAATTTCCGACATAGTGTCGGAACTTCCGACAAGGTACTGTTCAGAACTAAGAAACTGACTGACGAACAGCCCCAACGGAACTTCCGGCACTACTCACCGGAATTTTCGGAACCAAACCGAGCCTACCGGAGAATGTCCACCGGATATTTCCGGGCAGGCCCAACCCATCAGAATTAGCACGCCACCGGAACTTCCGGCACTACGCACTGGAAATTACCGAGACGCCACCGAGGCTGCCGGAGCTACTGCACCGGATATTTCCGGGCCAGTCGGAATTTCCGACGCAGTGTCGGAATTTCCGACCAGCTGCTGTGCAGCGCCTGAAAAACTGAAATTAGAAACCGGTCAGACCGGTTTTGGCCTGAAAAACGAAGCTATATACTCTCTTGGGTAGTTAGCATCTCAAATAAGCACTTTTGGCACTTTTGATCCATCAAGCACGTCCCCTTTGATAGTACGGTAATTTCCTATACTCAAATTCAAACCAAAAAATAAATTTAAATCCTCAATGAGCTCATCCACCATACATAAGAAATTAGGGACCATCCTTTGATATTCATAAATCCTTCTTTTCTTTTTATTCCTGCATATACTTAATACAACCATCAAATCCCAAATTCTAATTGTCATTATCACCAAAACACATGGGAGGCCTAGATGCACTTTCAATCTCCCCCTTTTTGGTGATTGATGACAACTCAATTTGGGTTCACAAGATAGGAATAAAATCATGTTTTTGTACCCAATTATATTTAGAAAAGCTCCCCCTAAATATGTGCATATTCAACTCAAATGGCCTCAAATGCCATTGCACATATTTATGAAAGAACTTAACCAATATCTTTGTATACAAAAGTACAAATGTGCAAGAGGTGTCAAATTATAACCATGAGGCATATGACATGATATATCACACAATAAAAGTGGAGAATAACATTACACCTGTTGACGCGGAAAATCGGCGGTCGTATCCTCCGCGTGCAGCACACGAAGACCAGGGAGATCTGCTTCGCTCCAGTGCCAGCCCACACTCCAGTTTAGGTTCGCAGCGTGCCAGTCAATTTGACCTGAAATTGACAAGGAGAATAAGTAGTTAAATTACTCTTTGATTGTGCCGGCTCTATTTCAGACGATGGAGTAACGTCGAATTTTAGCCAAGACCCAATCAGGCACGTGTCGGCCGATACCAATCGGACCTCAAAATCGGACTTCATTGATGACGTCAATCAGACCGAGTAATCGGACCTCAATCAGACACCAAATCGGACCTCAGAATCGGACCAATTAGGATCGGACCTTGATTGATATAACAGATCAGCCTTTGAATAATAAAGTAAAGCATAAAACAAGGCCAATATGTAAAGTAATGGATCAGCTGTGTCTTGAAACAAGATAAATAATCAAAGTGTAAGCCGATACATTGTCCACCTTGCCTAGTTGCCAGTTTGACTCATCTTGTCGGACCATCTAACCAACGATCGGACTATAGCCTTTTCAGAGAAATCTAGCTCCGACGTAGGGAATCTAGATTTCTCCAACTATGATCAGATCGGATAGCTAGACAGTCAAACTCAACTCATCAACCTGTCAATTAAACAAGATGCTCGCACAGGTGTTGACCAGATTAAGCAAATAAGCAGATAAAACATTAACAGGATCGTTCTGATTCTAAGATATGCTACCAAATAATCAAGCGAGACCTAGCTCCGACGTAGGGAATCTAAACCACACTTGACATTCAAATAACAATAAGGCATAACCAAAGCTTCCTTTGACTAATCAAGATGAATCTAGCTCCGACGTAGGGAATCTAAACCAAGCATGACAATCAAAGATTAATCTAATCGTATTGCAAAGATCCAGCTCCGACGTAGGGAATCTACACCAGTGCAATACTCAAAGAACAACCAGATTAAGCCACAAAGCAGGATCGGACCTAGAACGATGCTGTAAGATAAATATTGCTTAAATCGGACCAAGACCAATGCTCAAAGCCGTTGGAGAAGTAGAATTGATTCACATGGCGTAGATCTAAACCAATCTAGCAACTCCAAACAAACCGCAAAAACTGCCTTTAGTAACCAAGATTACTCTAGCTCCGACGTAGGGAATCTAGACTAATCTTGATATCTAGCTCCGACGTAGGGAATCTAGACTTAAAGTGCAGTCCGATAAACGATAATATGTTGGATAATCAATATTGATCTAGCTCCGACGTAGGGAATCTATATCAATCTTGCTTATCCAGAGATAAATCGGTTGAACAGTATAAACGAGAAAGGGCGATGCGCCTCAATTCAAAGCATATACTAGTTCGATAAATTGACTAACTTACTGGTAAGCCGGAGATCAGAACTGATGCAGCCCGTCCACCAATGAGCTTCGTCGGTAACTACTACTAGGGTTTTGGCGTGAAGCCGGGTTGTATTGATTGTGAGAATAGTTTTTACAATGGACGAGGGTTCATATTTATACCCTGGTCATGGAGAGTCCTGATCGGACCAGACTAACTTGCGGACAAAGTAAACTAAATCTAATATAGAATGGGACTCTCAATATGCCTTCAAAAAGGAAATAGTCCCTGCATATGATGCGCTTCCTTCCCAGCCGACGCGTCTTTCCTCTTGTACTCGTTATCAGGTCGGATTCCTGCTTCATCGGATCTCTTCTGCATATCGGCTTCCTTCTCTGTCATCTTCGGCTTTGACCAGTCAATGGGTCCACCAGCCTTACCACGTCACCTCATGACTCAGCATATCTGGTGCGAAAATCTGGTGTCAACACATGCCCCCCAGTTTCGGAGTATGAAGGATTCATGCTTCGAAATTCTGTAAATCCAGCGTCCCAATCTCCTATCCGATGCAATTCGCTTCATAGATTCAACATCTTGACTTCTCTAGCACTGCCCTTTTCATAGCCGATACCTTTCTTCAAGCTTCTTTATCATAACATGTTAGCCAATATGAATAATCAAGAAAAACTCTACTCTTCCTGCTAAATAACTTGGTTTTTCATTTTCAAATCAACGCTCCTCAAATGATTCTCTCAGATCGCTCAATGTGTATTATTCCTCACCAAGACACTGTATCATCTCTTTTTCTTCCTACTTCTAATAAGGCCTTTTTTGTGGAGCTCAGGGTAGGATATAGAAGAAAGCATACTTGCACTGCATATCTTGCACAGTCAAAAACCGGATCCAGTGGAGAAAATAAGTTATACAATCAGATCAAGATGTGCATGTGTGTGGAATTTTTTTGGCGAAACTCCCTTTTGCATGACTCTTCATTTTACTTTTCTTTTCAGATATGGGCTATCTTTCATATTTATTTTTATCACCCCCTTTTTTTTGCATAGCCCATACCTTTTGTATAATGAATTTGAAGAGCCATGTCAAAGGGACGGAGTATTTTTGTATGGATGGAAGGCATGTTTTTGCGTAACTCTCAGTATAGAAGTCAGCATATGAATAGTCGAGTATGTGAATCCAGACCAAACGACAGTGATGTGTCCAAAAATTAAAGTCTAGTATACTCAACAATGGAATAATATGTGGAGTGTACGTGATCTCGATCTTAAAAGCATGAAACAAATCTCACAAGGGTCACAAACAATTTGACAATGCTCAATGCAAAACAAGCAGCATATATGTAAGGTTTTCAGAAGATATCAACATATGGCTCTGGTAGGAATTTCATATCATTGAGGAGCTAAACTATGTATTTTATTTTCACAAAATAAAATTCCCAAGTATTTCGCAGTAAGAAATAAAGTTTACTTGATCATACCATAGTTTTCGGATTGACGAGCCGACGTCGTGTTAGCATAGATGTTGAAATCCTTTCTTCTGAATCTTGGTATTCTAGCACTGTTCCTTCATCAGCAGCGACGACATGAGCAGCAGCGGTATTGGCTTTACGAATTTACCCAAATGCTAGGGTAGTACTTCTTCAAATATTTCCCGTTCAATGATTTAGGAAATGTTTCCCCTTCAACCAAGACATGTCTGATTGATTTGTAACGTAACTTCCTGGAAGTCTTGACAGAAGAATCCTTCAAATATTCAACGATTTCTTTCCTCCAATCTCCTTCTGGTATCTCCTGTACCATCACATCGGACATAGGCCGATAGCCAGACGCCTTTTGCGCCAGCCGATCTGCTTCCTCGTTACGATGTCTTGGAATATACTTAAGAATTACCAAGGAGAACTGGTCAATCAAATCCCGGTATTTCTCAAATAAAGCATCAACGCATCCATCTTGCAATCATACGTGCCGAGTAACTGATTAATGATCAACAAAGAATCTCCAAATACCTCAACAAATTGAATGCCGATCCCTTTAAGAATCCGGAGATCTTTCATCAATGCTTCATATTCCGCCTGATTATTTGTGCACTTTTCAATCGGATAAGCAAACTCGAATCTTGCCCCCCGAGGCGAAATAATAAGAAGGCCGATTCCGCAATCATCATTGCAAGATGAACCATCAAAGAACATGGTCCAGGGAACTGTGTCAACCACATCGGCCTCTGTATTGATCGGACCAATTGCATCAAGCTCCATGGTGCATTGTTCAACAGTATCAACATTAGGTCCACAATGATCAGCGACCAAATCAGTCATTTAAAATAAAGTCTCAGAGCCGACTGCTTGGACCGGCTGTAATCCTTGATCGGACACCTTGAGGAAATCTCCATCCCATGTTTTCCCTGACAGGCATTCAATCCCTTCAAACTCCCAAATTGTTGATTCGGCTGTTGCAATGCTAACCGAATCATCAGCTGGGACGATCTCCACATTATTGCCCTGCCACTGGATCAAACACTGATGCATTGTGGATGGGATACAACAGTTGGCATGAATCCAATCTCGCCCGAGGAGCATGCTGTAAGAACCTTGGCCATCAATCACAAAAAAGGTAGTCGGCAATGTTTTGCTGCCGATGGTCAATTCAACATGAATTGCCCCCCGAGGCTCTGAAACGTTTCCGCCAAAGTCCTTGAGCGTCATATTGGTCTTGATCAGATCATCAATCCCTTTTCCCAATTTGCGGAACGTGGAATAAGGCATGAGATTGACTGCAGCTCCTCCATCAACCAGCATTTTGGTCATCGGCTTCCCATCAACGTATCCCTTGATGTACAGAGGTTTCAGGTGCCGATATCCGTTTGCATTTGGCTTCTCAAAGATAGCCTTCTCTGAATCAAGAACCAAGCATGCGGCTGCTTCCTCCAGTTCATAATTGACCTCATCATCGCCCTGTTCATCAGGAGCAGCAAAATCAAAAGGCAACATCAAAACCATGTTTATTGCGGCCGATGTGCTTGCTTCATCATCATTGGCCATCTTGATGCGCCATGTCTTCTTTTCTTTTGCCAATTCCTGCTCTCTGAATCTGCTCATGATAGCGCAACCTCTGAACACGTCTCTTTTTGGACCTAGAAATCCCTGATGGGCACCACTGTCCAGGCTTCATTTGAGGTTCTTTAATCCGATTCCGAACTGGAGCCTTTTCTTCCATTTTTTCAGGGCCAAGAGCATCAACCTGGCCTTCGATATTTTTATGGCCATGAGCATCAACTCGGCCTTCATCTCCTTGATGATGATCATCAATCCTGACGCCGATCCGTTCATGAACTGATCGTCGACCTCTCTTGGAAGCTCTGTATTCTTCATACTGGAAACTGCATTCAGGACAATCTGCTTTTGATGGCAGTCTAAGCTTCTCGTTCCAGCAGAATACGAAGAAAGGACACCCCAGTGATCATCATCCTGATCATACCGGTTATAACCTTGACGCCTGTCTATATGCCAATCAGACCTATAACCGTACTGACGACGATCATCAACTCTATTATCAAACCAGCGTCTGCCATCGGACCTGTCATCATATCGGCGTCGGCCATCAGACCTATCATTAAATCGGCATCGGCCATCGGATCTATCATCACGTCGGCGCTGATCATCAAACTCTTCATCAAGCCGTCTTGCTTGATACTCGCGTCTCTGACGTCGTCGTTCCTCGCGTTCTTCCCATGCTCGAGCTGCTGCTTGCTGCCTCTTGTACTTGTTAATCAACATCTGGGAAGTTACACGCGGCCGATATCCACCAGGAGCATTAGATTCTCGCCCAAACGCCTGATGATTCCTCCGCAGCTCTTCAACAGTAACTTGAACTGCAGGATCAACGGCATCAGAACTCTTGGCGTGGTCCGATGTAAGCACCTTAAACTTCCCTTTTCATCAGCATCAACCATATTAACAGAAAAGGAGAAATCAGCAAAGTTATTAGGAAAGGGATGACCGTCGATCTTCATGGCTTTCTTGTTGTCTTCAAATTTGATCTTGCCAGATTCTATAGCCAATTGGATCTCTCTCCTGAACACCTTGCATTCATTTGTCTCATGAGAAGTCGAGTTATGCCATTTGCAATATTTGCGTTTCTTCAACTCATCGGCCGATGGAATAGAATGATTTGGAGAAAGCTGGATAAGCTTCTCACTGAGCAGTAAATCAAAAATCTTATCGGCCTTTGTTATATCAAATCCAAACTTCTCAGGGTTCTGCTTGATCCATGGGAGCGATACTGGCTTCTTGGATTTGGTCCATTCAGCTATGTTGACATCAGCCTCTTCAGATTCAGAGAGATAAGATACTTGTTTGGAAAACTTTATACGCTTCATCTCTTGATATCGGACCTCATGGGCTGACACCTTCTGAACCAGTTGTCCCAATGTCTCAAACTCCTGAGCAGAAAACTTTTCTTTGATCGGCGCGAGCAAACCCTGGAATGCAAGCTCGGCCAACTGCATATCAGACAGCTTCAAACTATAGCATCGATTCCTGGTGTCACGGAACCGTTGAATATACTCCTTGACGGTCTCATCGTTTCTCTGCCTGACAGCAATCAAATCGGAAATCTTCATCTCGTTGAGACCAGAAAAGAAGTATTTATGAAACTGCTTCTCCATATCGGACCATTCTATGACTGATCCTGCTGGTCAACGATGTAAACCAGGTAAACGCCGGCCCTGACAGTGACAGAGGGAAAAATCTGAGCCTGAGTCCCTCCTCTGAAGCAGCTTCACCACATTGAGCCAGGAATCGACTGACATGCTCAATAGTGGTCATATCATCCTGCCCGGAGAATTTGGAGAAATCCGGCACTCTGTAACGCGGAGGAAGTGGCACTGCATCAAAGTAAGAAGGGTACGGGTGCCGATACAACCTCGCTTCATCTTTAGGCTTCAAGCCGAATTGATTCTGGATCACCTCGGCTATTTTCTGTGACCAATCGGACTGTTGACTTCCAGTTGGCATCCCATCAGCTATATCCATCATATAATTATTGTAATCACCGACCATACGCTGATGTGAAGGAATCTCTGTACGTAGCCTTGCAGCTGCAGGTTGCTTTTCTTGTTCGTTCAGAGTTCTAGCATATTTTTCACCATGTGGGCCGACAATAGATCCATCGGCCATCAACAGAAAACCGTTGGCCAGTTCAATAGGAGGTGGTGGAGCAATCGGAATCTGCGGAGCAACGGTCATTGCATTATCTATAGTTTCTTTGCCTTTTCCTGATCCTGATGCCCCTGCAGAATCTGCTATAAACACTGGACCTTTCAAGCAAATAGCATCATCCACCGCCTTCTTGATGAGATTATCCAAAGAATTCACCAAAGTGCTTGACTGGTTGATCAATGCATGATGAACAGCCTGGTGAATCATCTCTGTCATGTTGACCTGGTACTCCCGAGCATCAGTTGTCTTCTTGATTAATTCTGGATCTGGGAGAGGACCTTTGAGTATAGGGCCTGAACGATTACGCCCAAATTGGCCAAGGCAGAGCTTCTCAAATGCATCAATCTGAGCCTGAACTGCATAATTGAGCTTTAGATAGATCGGCCTTTGTAATTGGAATGGCTGTCTCAGGCGTCTTGTTCTTGTCATTCTTGGCCTTTTCAGCAGCTTCTTTTTCAGCAGCAAGTCTTGCTGCAGTTTCTTGTTCAGCATCAGATGACGACATCTTGGAATTTGTTTCTCGTGTCCCACCAGGCGTGCCAAAAATGTGTTGACGCGGAAAATCGGCGATCGTATCCTCCGCGTGCAGCACACGAAGACCAGGGAGATCTGCTTCGCTCCAGTGCCAGCCACACTCCAGTTTAGGTTCGCAGCGTGCCAGTCAATTTGACCTGAAATTGACAAGGAGATAAAATAGTTAAATTACTCTTTGATTGTGCCGGCTCTATTTCAGACGATGGAGTAACGTCGAATTTTAGCCAAGACCCAATCAGGCACGTGTCGGCCGATACCAATCGGACCTCAAAATCGGACTTCATTGATGACGTCAATCGGACCGAGTAATCGGACCTCAATCAGACACCGAATCGGACCTCAGAATCGGACCAATCAGGATCGGACCTTGATTGATATAACAGATCAGCCTTTGAATAATAAAGTAAAGCATAAAACAAGGCCAATATGTAAAGTAATGGATCAGCTGTGTCTTTAGACAAGATATCAAATAATCAAAGTGTAAGCCGATACATTGTCCACCTTGCCTAGTTGCCAGTTTGACTCATCTTGTCGGACCATCTAACCAACCGATCAGACTATAGCCTTTTCAGAGAAATCTAGCTCCGACGTAGGGAATCTAGATTTCTCCAACTATGATCAGATCGGATAGCTAGATAATCAGACTCAACTCATCAACCTGTCAATTAAACAAGATGCTCGCACAGGTGTTGACAGATTAAGCAAATAAACAGATAAAACATTAACAGGGTCGTTCTGATTCTAAGATATGCTACCAAATAATCAAGCAAGACCTAGCTCCGACGTAGGGAATCTAAACCACACTTAACATTCAAATAGAAATAAGGCATAACCAAAGCTTCCTTTGACTAATCAAGATGAATCTAGCTCCGACGTAGGGAATCTAAACCAAGCATGACAATCAAAGATTAATCTAATCGTATTGCAAAGATTCAGCTCCGACGTAGGGAATCTACACCAGTGCAATACTCAAAGAACAACCAGATTAAACCACAAAGCAGGATCGGACCTAGAACGATGCTGTAAGATAAATATTGCTTAAATCGGACCAAGACCAATGCTCAAAGCCGTTGAAGAAGTAGAATTGATTTACATGGCGTAGATCTAAACCAATCTAGCAACTCCAACAAACCGCAAAAACTGCCTTTAGTAACCAAGATTACTCTAGCTCCGACGTAGGGAATCTAGACTAATCTTGATATCTAGCTCCGACGTAGGGAATCTAGACTTAAAGTGCAGTCCGATAAACGATAATATGTTGGATAATCAATATTGATCTAGCTCCGACGTAGGGAATCTATATCAATCTTGCTTATCCAGAGATAAATCGGTTGAACAGTATAAACGAGAAAGGGCGATGCGCCTCAATTCAAAGCCTATACTAGTTCGATAAATTGACTAACTTACTAGTAAGCCGGAGATCAGAACTGATGCAGCCCGTTCACCAATGAGCTTCGTCGGTAACTACTACTAGGGTTTTTGGCGTGAAGCCGGGTTGTATTGATTGTGAGAATAGTTTTTTACAATGGACGAGGGTTCATATTTATACCCTGGTCATGGAGAGTCCTGATCGGACCAGACTAACTTGCGGACAAAGTAAACTAAATCTAATATAGAATGGGACTCTCAATATGCCTTCAAAAAGGAAATAGTCCCTGCATATGATACGCTTCCTTCCCAGCCGACGCGTCTTTCCTCTTGTACTCGTTATCGGGTCGGACTTCCTGCTTCATCGGATCTCTTCTGCATATCGGCTTTCTTCTCTGTCATCTTCGGCTTTGACCAGTCAATGGGTCCACCAGCCTTACCACGTCACCTCATGACTCAGCACATCTGGTGCGAAAATCTGGTGTCAACAACACCAACCATTCATCATCCACATAGCATCACATCATTAATAAAAGGAGTTCAACATCACACTTAGCACAAATTAAGTCTTACAAATAAAAGTTCTCACTTGGCACACACCACACATGACACCAACACATAGTTCTTACATGTCCAATGATAAAAACATGAAACAAGATAGATATGGGTCTCCAACCACCAAAGGCCATCACAACTTCAATCCCCCTTTGGCAACAAGCATCAAAAAGAGAGCTACTCATCATCTTCGTCATCTCCATTACCTTCATCATCGTCATCCTCATTTTCTTCATCATCACCATTGCCATTGCCGCCTTCATCATCGCCTTGGCTCTCATAAGAGCCCTCTTCTTCGGTCTCCTCATCCTCTTCATTTCCTTCACCACCATGAAGATCTTCTTCTTCAATCTCAGCCCCAAAAGTATAAGCTTGAGAAGATGAACCACCTTCCTCATAAGGATTATAGAAAGGTGGAGGAGGAGGGTAATCCCTTGGAGCACGAACTGGAGAGTGAGGAATATTGTATTGATCAAACAAATCCTTTTGCCTCTTTTCAAGCTTCACATTGTCCTCATCAAGTTGCCTTGTGCGCTCCTCAACCACAGTCACACAATGCTTGAGCATGTTGAAACAAGCAAATATATTTTGGGCATGTTGATCAAACTTACCCCTCTTCTTGGGAGCACCACGTGTAAGAGCAGAAGGACCATGAGGAGCTAAGGGTGCACTAGGTGAAGGTGGAGCACGAGAAGAAGAAGCACCTTGAGCTGAAGAAGAAGAACCCTTTGAAGGATAAGCACCCGAAAAGGGTCCCTTGGGAGGAATAGGAGTTCTTCCAGTGGAATCAACCTTGAGAAGTTGAAGAATCTTGCCCTTGGATGCCTTGTATCGCTCATGCTCTCTATCAGTCAGAATGTTAAGCCCAGACACATTCTTGATCAAGTGAAATATAAAGGGGGCATAGTGGCAAGCACTTGAAGCATCATGTGAGCAAAACACAATCTCATACCAAAGATAATCAACCACATCAAACTTAGCTCGGTCAGGTGCAGCTTGAGCCAAGAGATTCCTTGCCTTATGAGAGATATTGCTTGCATCGCCACCACGAGGGCAAAGAGTGAACCTGAAAAGCTGGTTGAGCATCTTATAGAATGGAGTGAGGCCCTTGGTCTTACCAAACTCACATTGTCCATGTTCCCCATATGCAAAATCATACATAAAGTGCATCTTAGTCACCTCAAGATCAGCATGCTCATGGATACGATACCTGACGGCACAGCTAGAATCAGTATTTGGAAGTCCAAGGAGTGCCGCAAACTCATTTCTGTCAATGGTAAATCTTTTGCCTCCAAGAGTCTAATGAAGCCTCATATGGGGTTTATCCACATAAAGGGTGGCATAAAACTGTGCCACCACTTCCTCATTCCAATCACATCTAAAACCCATGAGGTTTACAAGCCCCAACTCATTGCACCTATCATACACAGCATCCACCACTTCCTTGACCGGTGAGCTAAGTGTCTTGAGATAGGCCCAATCAATCCATTTCATGTCAGTGGTGATGGATTCTTCCCCATGATAATGGATTCATACCAATCCGCTTGAAAAGGAAGCCAAAAGCGAGGATCACCCTTGAATTCCTTAGAAAGAGCAGCACGAGGGTCCTCACCATACCTTAGAGCCTTCATTTTTGTCTCCCCCTTGCTATAGTCAACCAAAGGTGGATCTTCAGAGCATCTCACTGAGGGAAGAGCCTTGGTCACTTGACTCTCAAGAAGGGATAGATCAATGTTATCATTGTACCTCTCACCGGTTGGATCCACATTAGGATTCTTGGTGCGGTGACCGCGGAGAGGATCAGCAGGTGCTTGAGGGTTCGCACGTCCTCTTCCAAGGCCCCTTTTGGGCACGGCTTGTTTCTTCACCCTCTTTCCCTTGCCCTTCCCTTTGTGTGGTTCCACCCTCTCGTCCGATTCAGTCTCACTAGGAGAGGGGGATGGTGATGGAGTGCGAATGACAATGCCCTTGCCACGTGGACGTTCACGGCCCATCTGAAAAGATACGATAATATAATCCTTAATCCATAATCTTTAGCCAAGAAACAAGATTTATTGGCGTTCACTGCGGCCTGCCGGAAATTCCGACCCAAGCTGGGTCGGCAATATCCGGCCGACGCAGTGCACGACCAAGAAACTTAGGGATCGAACGATTTTGCTCACCAAACTTCACCAAATCATAGGCATTGCATCTAGAGAGGTTCTTGAGTCTATCCCCCAAAGGAAATCCCCTAGAAACTACGGCATTGAGAGATCGGGATTCGGTGATTTTGAATGAAATAGCTTTGAGTTTTTCCGCGCGATTCGATGAAGATTCGCGGAGGAACGGAACTTCCGGAGGGTAGGGAATCGAAGGAAACACCAAGATCCAAAGTCTCACGGTCAAATGTGGAGATCCCCTCACGGGATTGAGAGAGAGGGGAGGGGCGGTGGTGTATGAGAAGTATGAACTGATTTTAGGGCTGTGTAACGGTTCAGCCCGACATTTATAGTCCAGGTGCCTGCCGGAAATTCCATCAGCTGGCTGCCGGAACTTCCGGGGAGCCACAGAGGCTACCGGAAATTCCAGCCGGCAAATTCCGGTAGAAAGTTCCGACAGGCTCTGGACAAAAACAGATTTTGAGATGAGATTTGATTTGAGATTTTGATAGATTTGGAGATTGGACATGTAAGAAACTTGACTCAAAATGATCAGCCACATTCAACATTACATAACCATGATCATTTGAGCCAAGGGATGATCCAACGATCATAACTCCAAATATTTTGAAAAACTCACACAAATAAATCAATTTTGCCTAGTCTAAGCATCAAACAATGGGTGTGTGTAACAATTCAAACCACGTTACGAGAATCCAAGATATTTAGCTCATTCCTCAAAGCACAAAACCTTTGCTCATCAAGAGGCTTAGTGAAGATATCGGCTAGTTGTTTTTCGGTACTCACATGGCTTAGAGCGATATCTCCTTTGGCTTCATGGTCTCTCAAGAAATGATGTCTTATGTCAATATGCTTGGTTCTTGAGTGTTGGACTGGGTTGTTGGCTAGTTTTATGGCACTCTCATTGTCATACAAGAGAGGAATATTTTTCTACTCACAACCAAAGTCACTCAAGGTTTGCCTCATCCAAAGTAGTTGAGCACAACAAGCACCGGCTGCAACGTACTCGGCCTCGGCGGTGGATAGGGCAACGGAATTTTGTTTCTTAAAACTCCAAGACACTAAAGACCGGCCAAAAAATTGACAAGTCCCGGTGGTACTCTTTCGATCTACTTTGCAACCGACATAATCCGAATCGGAATAGCCAAGTAAATCAAAAGTGGAGCCCTTGGGATACCATAAGCCAAGGTGTGGAGTATGCACCAAATATCTCAAAATTCTCTTAACGGCTATCAAATGACATTCTTTAGGATTAGCTTGAAATCTTGCACACATGCACACACTAAGCATAATATCCGGCCTAGATGCACAAAAGATAAAGCAAAGAACCAATCATGGAGCGATATACCTTTTGATCCACGGATTTTCCATCTTCATTAAGATCAAGATGTCCATTGACGGCCATGGGTGTCTTGATAGGTTTTGCATCGGCCATGTCAAACTTCTTGAGCATATCATTCACATACTTGGTTTGACATATGAAAGTCCCTTCCTTCAATTGCGTGATTTGAAATCCAAGAAAGAACTTCAATTCACCCATCATGGACATCTCAAATCTCTTGGTCATAATCTTACTAAATTCCTCGCAAAACTTCTCATTAGTAGAACCAAAGATAATATCATCAACATATATTTGACAAACAAATAAATCATTGTCTACTTTTTGAGTAAAGAGTGTAGAATCGGTTTTGCCCATCACAAAACCGTTTTTGATAAGAAATTCCCTAAGGCATTCATACCATGCTCCATTGGCGGAGCCACCAATATGGCAAGCTAGGGCGGCCGCCATAGCTGCCCTTGCCTACTCACAAGCTGATCTCTACTATATTTATATGTATTTGATGTTTATATCTATTATTTATCGCATTGCGACCTCTTGTCATATGTATATGTTTTTTTATGCAAATTAATAGCAGTTGGCTCGCCATAGGTAGATTTTGATTCTGGCTCCGCCATTGCCATGCTCTAGGAGCTTGCTTGAGCCCATAGAGCGCCTTATGGAGCTTGTACACGTAGTCGGGATGCTTGGGATCTTCAAAGCCCGGTGGTTGCTCCACATATACCAACTCGGAGAGAGGCCCATTCAAGAATGCACTTTTCACATCCATTTGATAAAGCTTGAAATCATGGCGAGTAGCATAAGGCAAGTAATATACGAATTGATTCAAGCCTAGCTACGGGAGCATAAGTTTCACCAAAATCCAAACCTTCAATTTGAGTGAACCCTTGAGCAACCAATCTTGCCTTGTTTCTTGTGACAACACCATGTTCATCTTGTTTGTTGCGGAATACCCATTTGGTGCCAATTACATTTTGCTTGGGTCGCTTCACCAATTCCCAAACTTCATTTCTTGTGAAGTTATTCAATTCTTTTTGCATTGCCATTACCCAATCCGCATCACCAAGTGCTTCTTCAACCTTGAGAGGTTCCAAAGAGGAAACAAACGAGTAACTAGCACAAAAATTTGCTAAACGAGAACGAGTAGTTACCCCTCTTCGGATGCTCCCAAGAATATTATCCACGGGATGATCCCGTTGGACACTTTGATGAACTCTAGGATGAGATACTTGAGATTGCCTTTGAATAGGCCCATCATCATCTTCTTCATTAGCTTGAGGAGCAATGTCATGAGTTGTTTCATCTTGACCTCCCCCTTGATCAATGCCATGACCATGATCGTCACCATGAACTTGATCTTGACCATGAGGAGAAGTGGATGGTTCAACTTTTGTTGAAGAAGATGGATCACTAGTACCAACATCCGGAGCTTGAGCTTGCACTTGATCCTTCATGAGAGTCTCCCTTGGCCTTACTTCACCTAATCCCATCTTCAAGATGGATTCACTGGGAGGCTCTTCTTCATCTACAAGGTCATTTTCAACTTGCTCTACTTGAGAGCCGTTTGATTTATCAAATTTCACATCCACCGTGACCTCAACACAACCGGTGGTTTTGTTGAAGACACGGTAGGCGTGTTCATTAGTACCATAACCAAGTAGAAAATCTACATCAACCTTAGGTGCAAACTTAAAACTTTTGGTCTTCTTGTTAAGAATATAACATTTGCAACCAAAAACTCTAAAGTAATGCACCTTAGGATTGTTACCGGTGATTATCTCATATCGAGTCTTGTTCAAGTACTTTTGGAGATAAAGCCGATTGGAGGCATGTCATGCGGTGTTGATTGCTTCGGCCCAAAAGATATCCGGAGTGTTGTACTCATCAAGCATGGTTCTTGCCATCTTAATCAATGTCCTAATCTTCCTCTCAACAATGCCATTTTGTTGAGGTGTATAAGGGGCGGAGAGCTCATGCAAGATGCCTTCTTCATCAAGAAATTCCTCAACACCGGTATTCCTAAACTCCGAGCCATTGTCACTTCTCATGCGCTTGACCTTCAATTCAAACTCATTTTGAGCCCTTCTAATAAACTTCTTGATAATTCCTTGAGCTTCACTCTTCTCTTTCAAAAAGAATACCCAAGTAAACCGAGAGAAATCATCCACAATGACAAGACCATATTTGTTCCCCCAATGCTAATGTAAGCAATGGGTCCAAATAAATCCATATGAAGAAGCTTCAAGAGTCTTGAGCTAGATAATATGTTCTTGGGTGGATGTGGAGCACCAACTTGCTTCCCGGCTTGACATGCACTACACAACCTATCTTTATCAATGACAACATTTGTTAATCCTAGGATGTGTTCATTCTTTTGAAGTTTGGCCAAGTTTCTCATGCCAACATGAGCTAGTCGGCGATGCCAAAGCCAACCCATGCTAGATTTTGCCACTAAACAAGTCTTCGGTTCCACTTTAGTAGTTGTGAAATCAACTAGATAAAGCTTTTCCTTAAGTTGACCCGTAAAAGCAATAAAGAATCCTCCCTTCTCAAAATGGACACACCCTCATTAGTAAAGAGACAATTGTAGCCCATCTCACAAAGTTGTGATACCGACAACAAATTGTATCCCAAAGAATCGACTAAGTAAATATTTGAAAGTGATGAATCATTTGAGATAGCAATTTTACCTTGACCTACCACATCACCATGATTATTGTCACCAAATGTGATCTTCTCAATAGGTGTATCATATTTTTCTAATGATGAGAACATATTCTTCTCTCCGGTCATATGATTTGAACATCCACTATCAAGCAACCACGAAGTCCCACCGGAGGAATATGCCTACAAAATAAGTTAAGCTCAAGCTTTAGGTACCCAAACTTGTTTGGGTCCTTGAAGGTTAGAGTAAGCAATCTTAGGTATCCACACACTCCTCATCATCTTCCTAGTGTGAGCACCAATATACTTGACCACCATCTTGCCGTTTTGAAATACAACCGTGTAGTTAATGGTGTAGTTGAGAGAAGGAGAATGTGTCACATTCTTGTTGCTTGCATTAACCTTGGTTGAGCTCTTGATGTTTACCTTGTTTGAGCTCTCAACCATAGCCTTACCTTGTGCAACATTCTTCTTGGTGACACCATGAGCCATGTCCATCAACTCACCAAGGTTGGCACCCTTCTTCCACAATGGACGTGACTTACCATTCACAATCTCTTCACCATTTGTCTTGTTTCCTCTTGTGTGGCCAAGTCCATCACGAATGGTGGGATACCGTGCGGCTTTGTAAGCCGGGTGAGTCTCAAACTCACTCTTACCTTTGAGCCTGTCTTTTCCAATGTATATGTTCAACCTATGGATTTGAGCATCCTTGTCCTTGATTGACTCTTCAGGCTTTGAAAGTTTAGTAGCACAAGCATCGATATCAACATTATAACATCTTGAGCAACCTTTGCTAGTGGAGACATTGGAGTCAAGAGTAGTTTTGGAATTAGTTTTGGTGCTTTCCCAAAGAGTACCATAGCTAACTTCAAGCTTTTTGTATGTATCTTCTAGGCGTGAATGCCTTTCTTGAAGCTCGCTATGCACATTCTTTAGGTTAGCTAGAGCATCATTTGCCAAAGCATGTTCCTTTGACATCCTCTCATATTAATCATTGGCAAGAGACAAGTCCATTGCCAACTTTTCAACCTTTACCTTTTCCTCGACTAGAGATTCTTCTAGAACTAGGTTTCTCTCCTTCTCAAGGTTGAGCAATTCTTCTAGTTCTCTAAGAGCCTCTTTCTTTTTCTCCAATTTCTCCACAAGCTTTTTAATTTCCTTATAGCCCTTTTTGCCAAATTGTTTTATCATGATAGCTTTGTGTTTGGCTTCTTCTTCCTCATCTAAGTCATTTTCTACATTACTAGATGTGGCTGTAGGAGATGATGGAGGATTGGAATAGTTTGATACCTTAGTCCCCTTGGCCATGAAGCACATGGGGTAATCATCTTCATCATCGGAGAGGTTGTTGAAGAGCCTTGGTGTCGGTGAAGCTTCATGCATGGCAATGGATGCCACACCTTTTTCATCGGACTCATCACTTGAATCCCATCCTTCACCAACATGAGCATGGCCATTCTTCTTCTTGTGCTCTTTGCTCTTCTTCTTGTACCTCTTCTCCTTGTCCTTGGATTTCTTTTCATCCTTGTGGTCCTCATCATCATCATCCTTCTTGTCTGGACACTCGGCAATGAAGTGACCAACTCTCTTGCAAGAATAGCATCTTCTTGAGTTGTTCTTTTTCTTGTCACTTCTTCTCTTCATGAGCCTTTTGAAGTTCTTGACCATCATTGCCGTATCTTCATCCATGCTCTCATCTTCACTTGAATCAACTTTCTTCTTTGACTTTGATGGCTTCTCCATTAATTCAACTTTCTTGCTTGGTTCGGCATTGAGAGCGATGGCTTTGACTTCATCTTGCCCAATTGACTTGGTGATATCCAAGTCGGTCATCTCATGATACTCCAACTCATTGAGTAATTGGATGGGCTTCATCTTCTTGTAGTTTTCCTTCCCTTTAATGATAGTTGCCAACGTCTGGTCCTTGGGAGCATAAGCTCTAAGCATCTTCTTTGTGACCTTGCTATCACCCCAATCCTTGCTTCCAAGAGATCTAATATCGGTCACAAGCAACTTGAGCCTATCATACATTTGTCGGAGGGTTTCAGCCTTCTTCATGACAAATGACTCCAATTCCCTTTGGAGTAGATCCATCTTCCCTTCCTTGACTTCATCGGAGCCTTCATGAGACAATTGGAGTATGTCCCAAATCTCCTTGGCACTCTCAATCCCTCTAACCTTGTTGTACTCATAGGTGCAAAGTGAGCTTCTAATGACCCGAACGGCTTGAGCATTCTGAAACATGTCATGCTCTAGCTCCGGAGTGATAGGATCATCTTCATCATGTTGTTTCACACCTACAACCACAACGGTCCAAAGAGCGGGATTAAGACCATAAAGATGCATTTTCATATCATCACTCCAACGGGCATAGTCACTCCCATCAAAGTGAGGGGCTTTGCCCATTGGAACCGGAGAGAATGAAAATGGAGAAGGGTTAGAAGTA